>BGNK01002812.1:0-14959 GCA_003297005.1 Symbiodinium sp. clade A Y106
CCTCACCCCCTCCCCCTCTCCTCTCTCGCGCCTCTTTCAACGAAACATATTCAAAATATTTGCATGCGGAAAGACACAGACACAAGCACAGACACAGAGACGGGCACATACACATGAGCAAATTTTGGCAAATGCATAGACAGACAGACAGACAGACTGACAGACTGACAGACTGACAGACTGGCAGGCAGGCAGGCAGACAGACAGACTGACAGACTGACAGACTGACAGGCAGGCAGACAGACAAACAGACCTGCGTACGTGCGTACGTACATGCACACATGTATATACATATATATATATACACTTACATACTCATAAAATCTTGCATTCGTGCTGCCCTTACGGGCACTACTGGTCATATTGCTACTTCGACAGTTTTTCCGTTCATGCATGGCAGCATCTCAGTGGCTCATGCTCGATTATGATATAAGCACTGCACCTAGTCAAAACACAACAGCTGCTGTCAGAATGAAGCTCACGCATTATGATGACCTGTCTATCTTCAGCCTTTCATCTTTGATTCTGCACTGGGCACTGCTGTTCTTTCAATGCGGTGATAGCCCTCATTCCTGAGGGTGCCGGCTATATCTAGGGTCTGACTGCTGATGTCGTTCCTGCTGTTAGCAACACTTGTCGCCGTAGTATTCTTGCCAATCTTGCATCGCTTCTGTTGCTGCTGTTGCTGCTGCTGCTGCTAGCGTTCACCTATGTACAATTTTCTGCCAAGGCATCTCAGGATCTGCTGTCTCCCTTTGCTGATTTCAACTTACTGCAGGTCTTAGAGTCTTTTGGTGATACAGCACACCCTTGTAGTTTATGGGCAGTATGCACTAACATATAGACAAGTAGCAGCCCTAAACAAGGCGTAAGCTATGTCTTTCTGGGAACCCTCAAACCCTAAGCTCCAAACCTCTACATCCTAATGCCCCAAACTCTAAAACCCCCAGCTCTAAACCAAAGCAAACCACCGACGATCGGACCCGTCTTACGGCACAGCCCAAAAAAGACCCTCACTTATATGTGTGTATATACAGTTATATATACATATATATGAGAAATCTTGAATCCGGGAGCAGTTTGAAGCTCTGATTTTATCAGAATCGCATAGACTAGAATAGACCAGGCTGAACTAGACTTGACTAAATCAGACCAGCCTAGCCCAGCCTGGAATACCTTATACGCAAGTCAATACATGTGTACATATGTACTGTCTATAGACACAGATGATACAGGCATGTATATATGTACACATACCTAGATATGTACTTATCAAAGTATATGTAGAGACATATGCAAAACCACACACAACTCGAAAAGCGCCTTTTCTTTCGGCTGCTCAGCATCTGCAACGACTGCTTGTGGAGCCCTACGGCCTATGGCCGAGGAGTCCTCATGGCTTCTTTGATCGACGCACGGCCAACTCAATCCGAGCATGGGGCCGGCGTGATATAAGGGCCTGAATAGGGTTTTCGCTCCTAGGTACTAATTATTATAATTTTGGTTTAGGGTTTAAGGTAGTATTAGGGAGGCCCCTTGAAGGGGACCCTTCTTAACCCTACTTCTGGCTCTCGTAAAACCGACCTTTTTGAGACGGTCTATATCCCCAAAGGTCCCCCTAATCCTAACTCCTTTTCGCACATATGACACGCTAAGGAGGAACCCTAGAGCATAGTATCGGCAACTCAGGCCCCTGTATGAATAAAAAGCAGACAGAGCTCTTTCTGTCATGGGAGCAAAAGTACCTGACTACGCGACCAGCAGCTTCAGAGCAATCCGGACGTAGGGTTTAGGGCTTAGGGTTGAGGAATTAGAATGCTAAACCTCCGCGAGAATTGTAAGAAGCCTGACGATGATGTCGGCCTGAGAGCTAATCGGTGAACCGGTTTACGAATAAGTGCGGTAGTAAGCAACAACAGCAGCAACAACGACTGTAGTGCCTGTAGAATCTGTAGAAGTGACGACACAAGAAGCGTGTAGGATCACTGTCTGATCACTGTGTACGACAATATAGGTCAAACAAACGGAAGCTGCGAAGCCTCCATCCGTACAAAGGCTTGAAACACAAATCCTGAAACCCTGCTTAGATTATTGGCCTCCTCAGTGCTCAGCCTCGCTACCCATTTTTGAAAAAGGCTCTACTGTATTATTATCATACAGGGACCGTGGGGGGCTACTGTTTCTGCTCCATCAGGCTCCTATGTTATAAACAAGCGAGACAACGCGAAACCACCAAGCAGCCCTAAGCATTAACATCGCAGCCGGCGACTGTGCTACCGGGGGTTTTCACCACATCTTTGCGGATCGAAAAACAGCCATAACTTAATCTCTCTAATGCAATCTGTCTGTTCGAACAGCCTAGCTTACTTCTTTCCGTCCATCTAACTGGCTGTCGGCTGTGAACCATCTATCTATCTACCTATGTAGCGATCTATCTACCTTTCTATGTATCAACCTATCTGTCTATTCATTTATCTATCTTTGCATCTATGCATAATACCTACCTATCTGTCGATCTGTCTATCACTCAACCAACTCATCTATCTGTCTGTGCGTACATACATTCTTACAGTTCGTACATACATGCACGCATACGTACGTACGCATATACGAGGTCCTACTGGCAGGTATCTCAGTCGTCAGTGCCCTACCAAAACGCGCAAGTCTTATCGTACAACACAACAGTTAGAGAGGGAGGTTGCTGCCAAACTCCTCCGAGAATCCCCGTTTGCGGGTAGTGGACAAGCACGACCAGCGCCGAGAGCATTCAGATGCGCGTGATCTGGACCTCTGAAAGGGTGTGCTTGAAAGATCAGGGCACCTAAGAACTAGGGCTACAATTCGGGTGGAAACGATGAGGACTCTTTCCGAGCGGGGTAGTTCTCTGCATCCATTTTCGCATCTAGCTATCGTCCTTTAGAAAGGGTCGCCTGTGCAAGGGTGTAGAGTATAAACTATGTTCTTGGCTGGCAAACCATGTCAGGATCTTAGAAAATCTTCGAAATGGTGGCTTGAAGGTTTCAAGGCTCTTTTAGGGATAGAGCCTACCCCCCCAAAGCCTACCTCTTTAACCTTATCAAGATATACAGCTAAGAAACCATTACAAATTACTTAGAAGCGTGACCAAGGTGGCTCTTCGCGGTAGGGCTTCGGGCCCACACGGAGTGGAACAGACAAAACCTGGTGCCTCACCTCGGGCATCTTCTCTGGCACGAGGAATGTGTCCTTTCTGGGCTTAGGAAACTTCGGCTGGGTGTAGGGTTGTGCTTTGAGGTTTTTGGTTTCCTTCCATAAACCGTAAACCAGACGGGATCCTTAAAGGGTTCTATGGGAGTTTCCGAAAATAGGGCACCCTAATATAGGACCCTAAATAGCAGGATCCTTATTATAAGGACCCCAAATAAGGTACCCCTAATTTTCGGAAACTCTAAACCCTAAACCCTTTATAGAACCCTTATGGTACCCTTATAGTACCCCTTTAAAGGAACCCTAAGGTACCCCGAATTTTCGGAAACTCCCCTATAACAGTCTATAGGGTTTTGAAAGGTCATGAAGGTTCAGCGGCTTCGGCTGCAGGTTTCGGGCTTTTAGGTGTGGAGCGATTACCTTTTGGGTAATATAGGGGCCATAATAATTAGAATAGAGTTTGGGGGGTGTCTTATACTGTACGTATAATAAGGAACCCTTAAAACCCTATTCGTATCTATTAGTGCTGCTACATCATACTTGTAGCCTCTACAAACGTTGAACCCAAACTCTACATAATCCTTGAAGCCAACGGCCTGGAGTAACGTATATGCACCTTTGGAAAAGGGTAACTAGCCCTAAAATACTAGATATCTCTTGCTCTAAGATAGGCTTTGGCAGGTAGGAAGTTTGGTACGATCGGGGCCCACCTGGTATCAGCTCTGGTAGGCAAATTTAGAGCTTGTCCGGGTCCGTTTGCTCAGGGTCAGGTTTGGTGCTCGCGTTTAACTGGCTCTTTAGAGTTTAGGGTCACTGGGCACACGGTGGGCTTTAAGCCCTGATCATAGACCCTAAACCCTAACCTAAGCCTTGATGTGCCTGCGGACGTGCTATCGGTGAATTATGATTTGGAGGGACCCCCCTGAGGGCTCCGTTAAAGGATCCATAGGACCTTAAGGGTACCATAGGGTTCTAGAATAGGGGCCCCCTTGAAGGGGGAGTGGCAGATGGAGCTTGTAAGGAAGGGTTTTTGAAGATAGCTGGTTTGTTTTCTGTTTGAGCCGCTGCCAATTCACATGGTCTCACCAGTCCCTACTACATTGCTCACTAGCTCTCGGCAGTACAAGAATTGAAGAGTGCTGCTAAGCCGTGCCGTGCTAGTGATCACGAGCGTCCAAAACATATGTATTGCCTCGGTGTGCTGAGGAGTCGCAGGGCTATGCAAGCTTCACAAACAAATCACTGCTAAGTGACTAAGTGCCAAGGCTTCTCAAGGTTTTAGTAAGGCTTGCCAGGGGCTGCTAAAGCTCCTAAACCCTAAACCCTAAAGCTCATCAACTCTGCTGACAAACTCTAGTTGCCATGCCCCCCTAGGGGAGGTTTCCTTCTAAAGCATTTTTCAGCCTCGTATCTTCTAAGCGATCTAGAGGGCTCTCCAAGGTTCGAACTTGGTGTTAAGGGTTCTTGTCAGCAAATTAGTGAGTTGATGGTAGTCAAGTTGCTTGAATAAATGACGTATGTAATCTGCAATGAAAAAATGTATGCTTTGCTATGATAAGTTGACTCCAAGAACCCAGAGAATTTGGGCTTAGGACACGGTGCTTGCGGTTAAAGCTTGAGGGCTTCACTGGCGTCCCATTAGAGCTTTCAGCTTGAATAGGGTACTTGAACCTTGAACCCAGCTCTCATTCAGCAAGTCCTCGGGGGGGAATATCTGCCTTTTCTGCGATCTCTACCTAAATGGTATCTATGTATTTTCTCTGGAGAACACGACGACACGATGTGGCTCAGTCTTTATGCCGCTCAGCGACCCCACTTGATGCAAATATCATGCAGCCAAGTCACGTGCCATCGCGGGATATATCCCGGCTCCGCTTCGAATCGGAACTTTGCAATGAACCTGGGAAAGTCTGACTGCTTTGAGTCTACATACGGCCTGCAGTTTATTGTAAAACTAGTTAACTCTCCGATCCTGCATATCACTATCAGGCTAAAGGCTGTTCATTCAGCCAGATCCACGTCACTATGTCAAGGCGTCGCTCATTCCATAGTCGTCCGCGTTCCGGTGATAAGTCATCCCATCCTAAAGAATGCTTCGGTAGAGGAAAACCTGAGCCACAAAGATTCGAGTGGCAATGATGACATAATGGTCAATCATATCACCAGCAGCATCATAATATGATGATCAGCAGCACGATCATCATGTTCAGCAGAAGCAAACTGGAGACGGACAGTAACATTAGTGATGGCGAGCTGGTGGCGAAAGTTTATTGGCCCCTCATCCACACACTTTCTAAGCTCGAGTCCGAAGATAGGATCGTCGCTCGGCGAAACCACGTGGAGCTACAGTGGGCTTGTAAGTTTAAACCAGGCAGAACAAGTGAATTGCAGCATGCATCAAATTCCGCTGCATCTATTCTACAACGTTCTGAATAACGGACCCTTCAGAAAATGTTTCAGCCAAGTGTCTGGGACATGAGGATCATCATCTCCATTTCCGCAAGCCGTGCACCAAGGCACATGCGGGCTCCGAAGGAGAAGGGCTTCTCGATCCTTGTTTAGACACAGATAAACAAATCAAGGGTTTCATGAACAGCATCGCGGCATATGTGTAGGCATATTTTACGCACCTATGCAAACATCCGCGTTGCAGGTGCATGCATGTAAGTACTTATATGCATGCATGGACGATGAGTATGTGCATGCGTAGATGCCAGTATGCTTTCCATGAAAACGAATGCAACGCTTCGCGGTGCTTTGTCCAGATACGCGATGTCCTCCGTAAACCCGAAACTACCAGTAATGTAAACCCTAAACCCTATTATGCTGCGCTATGCTATGTCCGAAGTCCCGTATAGAACCCGTTTTTGGAGGGCCATGGGACCTAGCTAGTAAGGTTCTCAGGCTCTATGGGGTTTCTATAACGGTACTATCAGGGCTCTGCAGAGCTCTACGGTTTGAGGACTTAGTTAGTCTCTTAACTACGGCTATACGTCTTTATCCGTATGCCTACAGTTTCTATAACCCCATAGCTACTAAGTCCCATGATCCTTTAAGTATGGAGCCCGAATAGAAATCCTGGGAGCTTTGGGAACCTGGAAACCCTCGCAACAGAATCCAACGAAACTCTGAACGGCCCTGAACGCCAAACACCAAGCCCTACCCCACAAACGGCTCGAAACCTAAACCTAATTCAACTTCTTCAGAAGCATGGATACCCGAAAAGCCCTAACCTTATAGAACTTGCAACAAACCCCTTTACAGAACCTGTAAATAAAGCCCTTCAATATACAAACCCATGAAACCCTAAACCGATAAAACCATTCCAACACCCGCTGTAGGGACCTATAAAACCCTAGACCCTACAGCCATAGAACCATTATAACACCCCTATAGAAACCTATAAATCCTGGCCTCTTGAAGACATAGAACCCCATGGAACTTTTATAGAACCCTGATAGAAATCCAGGAAATCCCAGAGAAACCTAAACCCTCAAACCCTAAAATCCCAAAGAAACAAAGAAGCCGCTTGAGTGCCAGTGGCAACTTATGGTCCAGCAGAGATTTCAGCGGATCGCTCTTGCGTGCTGCCACGGCCTGGCTAGGGATCAGACTCGGGTTTCGAGGTTTAGGGTTTTAGGGTGTTTAGGGTTTCGGGTCTTGAGGCTTAGGGTTTTTAGGTGTAGGGTTTTAGGGGGTTTTAGGGTATTTTAGGGTTTCGGGTCTTGAGGCTTAGGGCTTTTAGGGTTTTAGGGTGTAGGGCTTTTAGGGTTTCGACGCTCGCACTCGCACGAGGCAGCTTGTAGGGTTTAGGTTCAAGGGATTGTTAAACGGTTTAGGCCGGCTTTCCTGGCCTTCATGAGGAGTTCGTTAAGAGTTCTGACATTGTGTTGCAAGTGCTGTAAGAAGGGGTTTGGAAGGATTTACAGTAATTAGTTCTAACGGGTTGGGGGGTTAGACTGGGCTTCGGGTTAAGATTAAGGCTCAGTTTAGGGTTTAGGATTTTCATGCAACTGCTAGGACGAGCCTGTGCTACAGGATGCTTGCCTTAGCACAGGCGGTTAGTGCAAGACTCTGGCTTAGAACAAACTTAAGCTTTAGGGTTGGGAACCGTTCCGGGAATAAGGACAAGCTTAAAGCCTTAGCAAGGCTTTGCTCTACATACCAGGTTCCCTTGATCATGTCGTCAGTAGTTAATATAGGGGCCGTAATAATTCGAATGGGTTTTGGGGCATATGATACTACATCTATAATAAGGAGCCCGCAAAATAGTATAGGTAATCAATTGTTTAAGCCCCTATACTACGCCCTTATAGTAACCCTTATAGACCCCTTTAAAGGAACCCTATTCTAATTATTTAGGGCCCTAGATAGGGCTCAGATCGCCACGACAGCGTGGTCGCGGAATACTGGAAGCCCCAGGCTAGCGTAGAAGCTAGTCGCTGTGAGCCATTGGGAAAAGCGCCTCGCCCTGCTGGCACAGACGTGCACGTCAACGCCGATCTTCGGCGCGCCGGGCTGTTCGGAAAGGCCGAGTTCTTTCTGGAACACANTTTCTGGAACACAGCGCTCTCGGCTGGGCTTACATCACGCAACTTCTTTTGCGGATAAGCAAGCCTGGCATCTTATGGGCAAGAAGGCCAACCAGCCTCCATGGCGTGGAAGTCGCGATCACCGCGACTACTCGCATGGTTATTCACTTTGGGCTGGAGCTTGGAAAGCTTCTCCCAAGAGCAAGGCCAAAGCGAGGCCAGAGAAGCCCACCAAGCAGGTTTTTCCGGCTTACGACGAGGAGTGGTCTCAAGCAGCTGGGATAGCGGAAGTGGCCTTGACGGATGGAGCCACGTCCTCACGCTCTGTCGGCAGCGGCTTAGTGCACGACGTCCAGGCGGCAGTCAATCTAGCTCGTCGCCTGGATCAGAAGATCTCCAGGCTGCGGGCAGAGGCGCTGAAGCGCACACAAAGTTGGAACGACTATGTCGTGAAGGTGCAGAAGGCCTATGCCAAGGAGAAGGCTCGCGCGGAATCCGATCAGCGTCGTATCGCGCTGGACTTGCGGGAGCTGGAACAGCAGCAGGTGGCTGCTTATTACCAGGTCCGGCATGTTGCCACGACCAGTGGCCCTGGCGCGCCTCAGCAGCAAGCCCTGTCTACTGTGGCGTGGGAAGCCCAGTTGGCGGAAGATGCGATGGATGTCACGGAGGAGGGCGATGCGACCTTAGGAGCCGAGCTTACGCGCATTATGAATGCTACTCGGCCCCTCCCTGGTCTTGGTGGTGCAGAGCTCCCGGCGGTTGTCACTCCGAAGCGACCGCCCACGACGGCTCCAAGGTCCCCTCCTGGTTTGGGTCACACGGATCTTCTAGGACAGGATCCATATATGACCTCTCCAAGCCTTGCACACTTTGGCATGGGTTCAGGCTTAGCGACAGGCTCAGCCTTGGGCGCCGATCAGAGCAGATCTTTGCCTACAGACATGCCAGAGTCTGGTTTCCCAGCTGCAGGTACCGGGCTTCCAGCGCCCGATTCTGGAGCTTTTACTGGAACTGTGGAGATACCCAAGGAGGAACGTTCCGCTCTGCATGGGCCGCCATCCTTGAGCGAGAAGCTCTCCGAGAAGAGACGCGCTCACCGATCGGCTATGGCCCCCTTCGGCCTCGTGCATCCCCCTGTGCCGGGCAGCAAACCCGTTGTGGGAGAACATGGCGAAGTAACGCCAGGCTCCGCTCGTGGCCAGACAGGCGTCCTCGTCGACGACGACCCCGAAGAGCTGAATGGGGCTCCGTCACCGGGCTTTGGCACCCTCGAGTAACAGGCCCTCAACCTGCCCATTGGGAACATCCTCGCGCGAGCGTGGTGGACGGCAGGCTGGTGGTGCCTAGCAGGGTTGTGACCTTTGGGTGGTCACCTCCCTTGCTTCCAACCGTCGGTCAATGCTCTCCGCCCGGCTCCGTCGAGGATGTTTGCAGTGGCAGTGGACGGTTTCACATTGACAGCCCTAGGACCTCGATGGGATTTTCCAGTGAGTGGCCTGCTTTCTTTTCGAATTGCATAGGTCTAGGACCCGAGCCTCTGGCCCTGTCTCCGACTTTTGCTCCCCCTTCTTGTACTGTCGGAGGCGCAAGCTCACCTATCCCTCCCGGCCTGCTAGCGCGCTGTCCATCCTTGCAACCTGACGGTCTTTGGCTTCCTTGGGCTTTGGATGTCCTCTGGCCAGACGGTCCGTCTTCCTCTGCTCAACACACATATCATCCTTGTGATGTTTTTGTGTGGGGAGCCCCGCCTTGCTGCAGGCCTTGGCTCTTCCTTGTCGTGGGGTGCCCTCATTGGGAGATCTCTTGGTCTTATTACTTGGTATTCCTTGGAGATTCTCTGCCTTGGCTACCACTTTCTCGGTCCTTGGCTGTGGAATGGTCTTGCCTTACAACTTCTTCGGCTCCTCCCTCTCTTTCTGTTGCGGACACGGCCCTTCTTTTCTCCGGTCATGAAGTTATCCGACTTGTTACCCTGTTGGGTGTTGACAGCAAGGAGCGCGAAAGAGACACATCCGTCGCTGAGGGGTGTCCGCCCTTGCGTACTTTTTGGTTGTCCGGCTTAGCTCGGCTATTCACCTTTTCGGATGCAGGTGGGCTTGCCCTGTCCAATTTGGTTCTTGCCTGTAAGGAGCGCGAAAGAGACACATCCGTCGCTGTGGGGTGTCCGCCCTTACACAGGTTTCGGGGCCTTGGGCTCAGGACTTCCTTTATCTGGTGGCCCTTCTTTTCTGCACCCTCGATATGCCGAGGTCTCGTTTCGGCTCCGCCAGCCAGTACCTCTGAGGATGGCTTTCGAGGCCTTGTTGAGGTTGTGGTTTCACGGTCTTGCCTTAGGCCTACTAGGAAGCCCCCTCGCCCTGACTCTTTGGCTTATTTTGGTTTAGTCCCACGGTTACCCGTTCATTCTTGTAAGGGGCGCAAGAGACACATCCGTCGCTGTGGGGTGTCCGCCCTTACCTGTTCACGGGTTAATGGACCTCGGGACTTGGTTGCCTCCTTGCAGGGCATCCCCACTTCTTCTTCTTTTGGTTCGGTGTGGTGTAGTTCTCGTTCAGCCTGCCTTTTGCGAGGAGCGTGCAGGAAATGCATCCGGTGCAGAGTTTCGGCAGCTCCCTAGCTGTAAGGAGCGTGCCAGAGACACATCCGTCGCTGTGGGGCGTCCACCCTTGCCCACCGGGGCATCCTTCGGCTTAGACAGGGATGAACCCTCCCTCTGCCTGCCGCCCTCCCTTTCCCCTAGGGGTTTGTCGGGGTTAGGCCCTTCCATAGGAGGTTTTTGGGACTTCTCTGGCAGCTGCTTTGTTAGTGGGCGCCCTGCCAATAAGCAGGAGGCTGTTGCGGCTAGTTTCGGGTCGACTTATACCGCCTCGCACCAGGAGCGCGAAAGAGACACATCCGTCGCTGAGGGGTGTCCGCCCGGGTGTGAGGTCTGGCTTTTCTCATTCAGTCAAAGGCTGCCGCTGTACCGATGGCTTTCTCCCTATATCTGTTTGGTTTGTTGCGGTTCAGCCCCGATTTCACCCGTTACCATTCACGAGGAGCGCGCAAGAGACACATCTGTCGCTGAGGGGTGTCCGCCCTTGTCTGTGGTTTTTGGTTCAGGGTATCTTACTGGGGGTCTGCTTTCTGACGTCTTAGCCGCAGTGCCTAAGAGTCGGAGCGGCTGCTTTGGGCTGTTCACCGCCATGCACCCTTGCCGCTGTTCCTTATGGAATGATGCATCCCTGTTGCTGATTGCTTCGGGTAGGCCTTGTTGCGGCTTTTCCACAGCCTCGTTACTCGACTGGTTTGTCCCTGTCCTGGTGCCCTTCTTTGTGCACCTCCTTCTTCTAATGTTGTGTGCCCTGTTAGGCATGCTCCTGAGGCCGCTTCGTGCTCATGGGACTCCCTTGGGGTGCCTACTTCTTCTCCCCTCCAGAGGAATTACGCCAGATTTCCTTTGCCCGCTCTCTGTCTGTTCTGTGGCGCAGTGTGCCGCATTGCGTCGTGCTGCCATGTCTAATGCAACTGGCCGGCGGCATAAGGTTCGGGATTCTTTTATATCGGCCTCGATGGCTCCTCGTCTGCAAGGCTGGGCCTGGGCTATTATGTGTCTTGCCTTGCCGCATCAGATTTGGGCCGCTCCTGAGGGTTTGCAGGAGGCGGTGTTGGGCATGAATCGCATTATGCAGTCCTTGCCAGAGCCTCTCGATTCCGAGCCCCCGCCTCATCTGACATCCGCACCATCTTGTGTCACAGGGACCGAGACGCGTTCTCCTTCGCCAGCCGAGCAGGGGCAAGCTGGGGCATGCCTTTTATCCTCTGGAGAGGAGCTACGTCTCAATATGTTGCAGCATGCCCAGAACTACCTTCTTCAACGGCCTGTTGAGGATACGGCGGACATTCCTGTTCCGCCCCTCCCTCGTGTGTCAGCAATGCCCCCGGAACCCTGCTTCGAGGGGGTGTGTTATGTTCTTGCGCCGGGGTATCAGGCTGAGGTTCTGAGGCTTTCTTTGAGACCACCTCTAGACCTGGCGACCTTTAACCATGCTGTTAGGTCTGCGCTCCTGCACTTGCGGCTGCGGTATTGCTTTGTCATCGTCCCAACTGTGCCTCAACTAGGGACGGATTTTGCGTCTATCGTCCTGGTTCCCAAGTGGCTCCCTCAAGCCGGTCGACAAGTAGTTGTCTTTGACTTCCGTGCCCTTGGCGGACCTGTTTATGCAGGCTTCACCTTCGAGAGTGTTTCACATCAGGAATGCGTGCAGGAAGCAGTACATCATGGCTTCCGTCAATGCAGCATATATGTGCAAGGACACTCCCGTGAGCTGCAGGCCGGAGACACATTTTTGGCTGTCTTAGGCTGTGTCATACAGTTTCGCCCTGTCGGACAACCTGCCTTATGGCACTGCACGTTGGCCGCCCGCTTCGACAGGCCACAGTGGTGGGCCGCTCATCCCCAGCTCCCTTCCCCATGCAGCGAACGACCAGTCTTCGTTCTGCATCATGATCGGCACTCGCTTTATAGTGCAGCTAGATTTCCGGGTGTGCCAACCTTGCAGTACCTTGCTGGTTTGGTGGACCGTTCTCCTCCACGCACACTGTTTGTGTCACCACCAGGGAGTGGTCTTACCAACCTTGACAGCCGTGGTGTTTCTTGCCGGGATGCGCTTTCAGTATTCCCGCTGACTCCTAGTCGAGACCGCGAAGGCTTGCTTATTTTCCTCGATGCTCGGCAGGCTGGTAAAGCGGTTACCCACTATTATCTGGGTTCTGCAGTTGCTGATCCGCATGAGTTAGTGCGGTTCCTGGATCTTCGGCCGCCACCCTGTTACCGCTTTGCCATTGATCCCCGGCCAGGACGTTCTGGCCTTCTTCACCTTTCTGAGGGAGATGTGGTTGTGTTTGGCTATAAGGAGGATAACCCATGGAGCACCGATGAGGAGAGCTCCTCTGCCCCTGAGGGCGGCGAGTCCGAATCCCAGCACTCTTCTGACGTCTCTGCGCTCGCTGGTGAGCCGCCCGAGACTCCTCTTCGCCCACTAGGACCGCCGCCTCCGACCCCTGTTCATCTTCCTGGGGATTCTGTGCATGGGGGCTCGCGCTCTCGGTCTCCTTCTGCTGTTTCTCAGAGTCGCGCACGGGCCTCTACTGCTGCACCTGCTTCCAGGCGTGCTCTAGCAGGTTCAGGCCAGTCTTTTGCTCGGACGGCGCTTGGTGCGGTTCTTGGCCTGGCGCAGCTCGATCGTGCCGATGGTACCCTTCTACCTGGTACCTCTCTCTCGTGCCTAGACACTTTCAGTCCCAACGCTGTTCCTGTCGCTTGGCGTCACGGGATGATTGGGCTCTTCTGTGGCAGTCTGCATCAGCTTTTCTGGGGCCTGCTCATCCTACACTTGCTTCGGTGGCTGCACAGGATGGGCGATGCGATGCTGTTGCATTTGCAGCGGGGCGCCTGCTGGCTTCTTACTTTGGCTGTCGACTGCCGGCCTCTTCAAGCCCGGCTCTGGACGGAGCCTACAGCGCTCGGGCCACGGGATTTCTTGCTTCTTAGGAATCTGCGGCGGGCGGCTTTAACTCTTGGAGGAAGATGGCCAAGGCTCACTGCCGATGGGTTGGCCACGGACGAGCTTCAAACTGACTCGTCTGACTCAGCTGACGACTCTACATGGGTGCAGNGGGTTGGCCACGGACGAGCTTCAAACTGACTCGTCTGACTCAGCTGACGACTCTACATGGGTGCAGTGGGTGGCCGTTGTGGTGCTTGCCCCATTTTATTTGCCTGAACAGCTGACTGTGGCCATGCAGCTGCCTACTACAACGGCTTTGGCGCTGCCGGCCATCAATGCAGCACGTGCCCCGGAGGTACGAGGCCGTTTTCCAATCCTCCGTGAGGCTCATCCCCAACCTCTGCCGGGAGCTGCGGTGTTAATCGCCATGCCGTCTTGGGGCTCCGCTAAAGTCCTTTGTTGTTTGGATCTTACCAAACTTGATGGCCGGCTTTTCTCGCTTGAGCTCCCCCATTCCGTTACTCGCATGTATTTGCTCCATCGTGTGTCACTTTCTCCAGATGCTCCTGTCACGATTTTCATTGGTGCAACTGAAGCTGATCTGGCGTTTGAGGCCACGGCGCACCTTCATTCTGGAGATACTGTCAGATTTTTTCCTGCTGCTGCGGTGCCACGACCTCTTCCTCTCCTTGCCAATCTCCTTACTGGGCTTGGGGATTGGCTTGAGCATGTGCAGCTGCCTGCTGTGACTGGCCCGCCGACTTTTTGTCTGGTCCGGTATGATGAAACGACGGCGTTTCGTTCAGATCAGAGCCGACCCACTCAATACCGGCACCAGATCGCTCAACTTATAGGCGCGCCCTTGTCTGAGCTCGTGCTCCAGCCGGCATGCCCACGAGCCTCGGATGCTGCTATCGACGGCCACCCGTGCCTTTCCGTTATAGCCGTAAGCTGTGCGCCAGTTACTGTGGAGCCTGTCTTGATACTTCTGGACTGTCGTCCTCTCCTTCAAGACTGGGCGGCCGTCGATGTTCCTACGGGGTTCTTACGTGCTCGCGAGGTCCTTGACCGCCTTGCACTGCTGGTTCCGCCAGGTTGTGAGCCTTGCTTTTTGGAGGTCCCGCGAGATGCTGTACACCATAGAGTTGCCCCCGGATCTGTTCTTACCATTGGCGTCCGGGAAAGGCTGCCTGCATCAGCACCTGTGTTACTTGCTCCGGGGTTTGATGGGCCAGCGCGCTCTGAGGATAGGGGCCCGGTGCAGGCTGCGGAACCCTCTAGCAATCAGACCCGGTCCTTAGCGCCAAGCCTGGGCCTAGACCCGCATGTCGTTATGGACGGGCTCTCCGTTGGAGATCCTGGTGCACAGGATGTGCGTGCGGCAAATGCCACGCGGTCCAATGCGGCTGGTCCTCCGGTGCCCACTCCAGCTACTGGTGCCTCCAGCGGGGACCAGTCGAATTCTGGTGCGTTTACGGAGTCTCTGCCTCCCGAGCCGTCCCTGGATGCTGTCGAGCTCGGGGTCTTTGTTGACACCCCTTTCTATATTCTTAGCCAGGACTATCTGCCGGAATGGGTGTCCATCCGGCTGCCGGCTAATGTGTCCGTTCCTACGGCATTATGTCTTGTACACGCAGCTCGTCGCCCGTCTGCGGCTGAGCGTTTTCCGGTGCTTCTGCCGGTTCATCCCCAGCCATGCCCTCAGGCTGCACTTCTGGTGGCGCGACCCGCTTGGCAACCCATGGGCGT
>BGNK01002812.1:20038-90874 GCA_003297005.1 Symbiodinium sp. clade A Y106
AATGCTCAAGCTCATAGCCCAAGAAGCACGACATCAAAACATTCATAATCGTAAACCCCGATACACTCCCGCAATCCTTACACCCTCAGTCCATCAACCATAAAATCTATTCCCCTTGGCCGCGGCTGCCGGGCTGTTCGTCGGTCTCTCTTTAGTGAGGGCCAGGGGCGGCTTGCGGTTCTACCCGAAAACCGGGGTGCTTTTCGCCTGGATTTGGTGCCGTCCTATAAACACCTGGGATCGATTGTGTCGCATAGTGGATGCATGCTGGCTGAAATCCGGCATCGGCTTTCTGCTGGCCGCACGGCTATGCAGGAAGGCAAACAGCGTCTCTTTGCCTGCAAGTCCATTCCACTCAAACGGCGTGCGGTCCTCTTCCGGTCACACGTCCTCTCGGCTGTCTTAGCCGGTGTCGGTGCTTGGCCTTCTCTCAATGGCCAAGAATGGACTACTTTCTCTGGCGGTCTGGTCAGTCTCACTCGTCAGCTGTTGTGCCTCCGGACCGAAGGCGGTTTTGTCTGCACTGAGGCGCAGATTTTTGCGAAAGCTGGCATTTCATCCCCTACCGCTCTTCTTCACCTTGAGCGCCTTCGTTTCTTGGGGCAGCTTGTTCGGAATGGTCCTGACTCTGCTTGGGCCCTGTTGTCCTGGTTTCGCGATTTCCAAAAGGCGCTTGTGGATGCTGCGGCGTGGCTCCTGGCTGCAGTTCGTACAACTTGCGACCTCTCTGAGTTTGCTGACAGTTGGCCCAAGTGGCAGGCACTCATCCTGCACTCTCCGGGGCGCTGGAAGGCGCTATTAAAACGTGCGGAGTGCTGGCATATGCTTGCTAATGTTCAGCAGGCCTCTTTCGAGGAATTTTATCGTGAAGTCTGGCCAGACCGCGCTCCGGTGGCTTCGTCGCCACTAGAGTCGTGTGTCCATGCTTGCCTACCTTGCCGTATCGCTTTCGTGTCTCGGCAGCGCTGGGGAGCTCATGCACACCGGGCTCATGCATATCATTCGCGAGCTCATACTGTTGCTTCTGGCCGTCGTTGTCAGGCTTGTGGGTTGCTTGTCGCTACTGCGGCTCGCTTACGCACGCANTGGGGAGCTCATGCACACCGGGCTCATGCATATCATTCGCGAGCTCATACTGTTGCTTCTGGCCGTCGTTGTCAGGCTTGTGGGTTGCTTGTCGCTACTGCGGCTCGCTTACGCACGCACCTTCGTATGAGCTTGCCGTGCGTTCAACGCATTGACGCCGCTGCGGGGGTGCCCCTATTTGCAGCCGACCGTTCCACTGGACATAGCCAAGCACCTGCTCTCCCAGGCGTTGGGCGTGCTGTAGTCGGGCCTGCGCGGCCGGAGACCCATCCTCCGCTTGCGCGAGCTTTGGCAGCATTGGCCCCTGGTACTCCGGTCTCTGACCAGTGCATCTTTGACGTGGTGGCGTCCTTTATTGCACCCCTCCCAGTGTTGCGCTGCACACTCCAAGAGTGGGCCTTTAGCCTTGCGCCGGGCAGTCTGCGGGACGCTGCTGAGGACGTCCTTCTTGTTTTGCATCCGGTGCACCTCTGTGACAGTGTCGCGGATGCGCCTCCGCCGCATGCCTGCTCACGGCCTCCTTTTGCGCCGCTGTTGGATTCCCCCTTATGTGCTCCCTCCCGTGTTCGGGGGACTGTTCTTTCAGTTGGCGACGCTGTTGCTGCCCGTATGTGGGCGCAAAGCACTTCTGTGCTATTCTCGGCTCTCGCTGAGTATTCCGTGAGTCAGCTCTGTCCTGCTGATTTTCACGGGGCCGTTGCAGCTTGTCTTACCTTCCCTAAACCGCCATCCGGCTGCCTACCTATCTTTGCTCCGCCACCATGTGCGTGCCGTGTGTTGCGTCTGGCACATTTGTGGACTCTGGAGTTGCTGGCAGCCCTGCGGCTTGCGCTCTCTTTCGCGCGCGCGGGCTTTCCGACTTGTCTTCGTTTCCCGCTTTCTTCTGACGCGCTTGAGCCCCTGTCGTCTTGGCTGTGTGGCATGTCGGATTTGGGTCCAGGTAACTGCTCACAGAAGTCCAGTCTCACCATTGAATTTGCTTGATTGTACAGTTGCATTAGGCACGTCCCTTGGACTTTCAGCCTGCCCGAAAGAAAGAAAGGGCCCTAGATTACATCAGATCCAGACTGCAGACCCTCCCCTAGCCCCAAACTCCGAAACCCTGCACCCCGGATTCAAGTCCCAAACGCAAAACCCAGAAATCCTGCACCCCAGATTCAAACCCCAGACCCTCGCTCTCTCTCTCTCTCTGTCCCCGTCCCAGGCACTCGATACGTCAAGCCTTAGACTTTAAACCCCCCAAACGCCCCTTTTTTGAACCCAGACCCCAAAGCCCGAAACCCCTAAAACCCTTACGTGTACTGTAAACTCCCCAAAAACCCTTGAGCCCAAAAGCGTCCAAAACCCCTACTGCAAGCCCAAAACCCCCAAAACCCCTAACTAAACCCCAAAAACCCTCAAATCCCTTAAGCCCTGAACACAAAAGCCCCAAAAGCCGCAAAGCGCAAGCAGAAGCCTCCGCCATGAAGCGATCGGGCCGGAAGGCCTTCCGCTTTAGCGTTTAGGGGTTTAGCATACTTGGAGGGTCTTTAGGGGACTTAGTAAGTAGTAAGTAGACTTATAAGTACCCTAAAAGGGACCCTAATTGGGGTTATGGTACTTATAAGTCCCTAAAATAACCAGTTACTAAGTCCCCCGACCCTCCAAGTAAGGTTTCCCATAGGGGACAAGTACAAGGGTACTGTTTTAGGGTTTGGTGTTTTCTTTGACGCTCACACTCGGCAGTACCAAGTGTTTAAGGGTTTAGGATAAGTATAAGGTTTCTTATAATAAGGAACTGCCATAAGGGTACTATTTTAGGGTTTGGGGGTTTGGGGCTGAAGGGGTTTAGGGTTTCGGCTTTATAGGGGTTTAGGACTTGAGCTTGTAGGTTTGTGGTCTAGATTTCGGGTTGAGGGTTAGGGGGCTTGTTTACCATGGGATCTAAGGCTCCGGTTAAGTGTTTATGGTTTGTAGTTTGTAGATTGAAAGGCTTTGTGGTTTGGCTCGTCAGCTTACTGCACCCTGCAAAAAGCCCAATTCTCTGAACAACATCCTCGAAAATGCGGGCGGTCTGTGTCTCTCGCAAACCTGCACCGAAGAGAATTGACACCAGCAAGGTTTACGGGGCTTGGCGTGCCAAGTTTGTGGCGTAAGGTTCAGAGTTTAGGGCTTCCGAACGAAAGTCTTACACACCCTCCTAAGCCTTAAGCCCATCTGCAGCCAGGTCCACCCAGGGATCGTCGACTATCTGTGGATCCCGTTGAATAATGGCGCTGCCCATGTCAATGCGGGTGCCTTCAGACTTTGGGATTAAGGCTTTAGGGTTTTAGGGTTTAGGGTGATTTTCCAAGTTTACAAACTTGGAGGTTCGTGGGTCCGGGTAGTTATCAGTGGGAATAAAGTCCCGTGATATGGGTTGTAATTATAGTTACCCTATTTCTAACCCCACTTATAACTACCCATGAACCTCCAAGAACTGTTGAACGAGGGCTTTTGTCAAACAGGGGTTTCGTCGAAGTGCTGGCAAACGACTCACACAATTGCCGCAACGAGTTGCCAGTGTAGATCCATGCGCATCACCACATGAATCCCATCCTATCAAAACCTTCGCCTGTATGGTTCGTCGTGGTGCGCACTGAAGAACAACAGGAAGTAGCAAAAAGTACAAGTAGCAGTAGCCGTAGCAGCAGCTGTAGCGGTCGCGGCAGCCCTAGCGGTAGCAGAGTAGCAGTAGCAGCAGCAGCAGCAGGAGCAGCAGCAGTAGTAGTAGTCGTCGTCGTCGTCAAGGAGCGGCAGCAGCAGTACGACGACGCCTACTCCTACTCCACTCCTGCTCCTGCTCCTACTCCTGCTATTCTGCTTGTACTACTTATCCCATCCCCAGCGGTCTAGAATTGCTTCCGGTAGTCCGACTCCGGCAAACGATCTAGCCCTTGTGGTAGGGAAGCGCAAGAGTTTCGCGTCGTGTTTCGGCCGGAGGTTTAGTAATTTAGTAAAGACTGGATGTGTGGTGCGACGAAAGGAATTTTTTTAGGGCCCGATTCCCCTAGCCCAAAAAGGTTAACCTTTATTTCAATTGTGGTAGGATTATATAAACCCTAAAAGGTTAAAGGTTACCTACTCAGCTACTAAGATTTCATCACGGCACCTGCAGGAACGCTGTAACCGCAAAGGTCCAAGTCGCTGTCTATGTAGCCTTGGCTGATCTCATGATTCCCCTATAAGGGTTGTATAATGGGGTTCCTTTAAGGGTTACTATAAGGGCTCTATGGACTGGGGAAAATTATCAGCTTTCCGATGAGAAAGTGCCGGCGCAATTATTTAAATACGCAGTCTTGCGGATCTCAGGCACTGCAAAGGCTCCTATTAATGCAAAACTACCGCTTTGTGTAGAAGCATCGCATCTGGCGCAGGCCCTCCTTAGGCATCATGGAACTATGGGTTCAGGTCGTGTTGATGCTGCATGGCTCGACTTCAATGTAGACCAACGATTGATATGCTGTCCAGATCGTGCGAGATTTCACAGAGAGTGCAGGAAGCTTCCGGTCGCAGTTGCAGAAAGTGGTGGGCTTGAGAGTTGACCGAAAAGATTGCAAATTGTCGCTCATGTGGAAATTCCTCGTTTTTTGTCCGATGACAAAGATGACCCACTCCTGGCCGGCTGCATTACGGAATAAGTCGCAGGACCCCACATCGAAGTCCCGGCGAAGAAAGTCCCTAGGCCCCGTGTCGGTAAGTGCTTCAAGACCATTTTCCGAAACCCCGAGCCCGAAGGTACTGCTGGGGCAGGACACGTGATAAAGGGCCTTAATTTTTGCCTTCTGCATGGCGGTTACAACGGTTGTTTTCGGGATGTTACAGTATGATCATTGTGGGGACAATCTCGGATACTATTTATTAATAATTCGTCAAACATCTTTTAGTACAGAGTCCCAGTCGCGGAAGGTGATGCTCTCAACAACCGGAGTCAGTCGATGAGACTCCTTGGCCAAACACGCAACAGGAGCAAACTTCGATCCGGACCGCGCCGATTGAGCTGACCCGACTTGCCTGTACATTAAATTAGCATCATTCTTGCAATCCTCAGCACAGCAGGGGGTTGCTATTCTAATCAGAAGCCCGCGTCTGCTCTAAACCCTGGACTGCGAGACTTAGCAAAAGATATCGGAGCCACTCTGCCATCCTCCAATCATGTGGAGCAACTTATGGCTCTTGGACTCTCTGAAGGCTGCACCCGAAAACTTTGGGAGAAGTGCATGGCTATCTTCAAGCTTCCAAGAAACGCAAAGCTGCTGGAAGTGCGACTGACTGAACGTGTCTGAAAAGACTTGCCCACAAACGCAAACAAACACAAGATACCGCCCATCTCCAACAAAATGCAAAGACTTCGGCGGAGTTTGGAACGGAGGTGTCTAGCAATCGCAACTGTTGGGGCGCTTGTAATATGCAGCTATCCTGCAGCAAAGCATCTCTCATCACGGCTTTCAGATAGGGCATTGCAGACCTTGTAGCGACGTGGCTTTCGGGTTTGGGCTTGAGCGTTTCGTGGGGCTGACATATTAAGAACAATAATATCTCCTCATAAACCATACAAGTCTTAAGGGTAATATCCCAGCAGAGGCAAGTATTAAGGCTATTGTCCCTCCACAGCCCAATTCTTAAGAATAAAACCTAAACCCCTACCCCTCAAAACCCTAAACCGCACCTTATAGTCCATTTTATTCGGACTGAAGCCTTCTGATAGTCCAGTTCTTGGCGAACAGCACCCCAAAAATACAGTCAATTGGTCAAGGATGTTGTATTCCCCTGCTGTGGTTTCGACACGCACACACGCACGAGGCAGGCACGGCTTGATGAGAGTCCAGCTTGCTACCGGGACATACTAGCTAAGGCGGTACAGGCCTAAACCGCAGATACAGCTGCAGCACAATCAGCCCTGCTGTGGTCTAGGGTTTAGGGACGATAAGGCTGGACTGCCGCAGATCCCCAAGCTCGACTTTACTTGACTAGGCCTAGGCCAGAGTTGACGGACACTTCGTTGCTGCTCTTGGGATTTCTTCCGAGTGGTATCTGGGTGCAGCAGCAACCGGCATAACCTTGGCAATAGTACCGACAACGGTGCCAGAGTTTTGCCACGGAACCTCCAAAACTCCGGAAAGCACCCAACATTCAGAAGCCATCAAACCCTTCTAGCAAGCATCCCAAACAACAACCAAACCTCCTATTCTGTGTCCGATCAGAAGCAAACTCTCAAAACACCTCAAACCCGAAACATCACAACCATCCCAACTTAAACTCATTTGAAAAATGGCCCTCCCAACTCCCAAAGAAAGAGCACACCCAAAAACCCTTAACCCTGAGAAACCCTACTAAATTACTAGTAACCTTGACAATCCCTAATAGATTACGACTAATTAGAACCTAATGAACCCTAAACCTTCAAAGAAAGAGCCCACCCAACAACCCGATAAACCCTAAACCTTAATAAACCCGAATAGACCCCAATAAACCCTGAAAGAAAGAGCCCACCCCAAACCCTGCAACGTGCACGCCTGAACCCCTTCACACCAAACCTTCAACCCTAAATCCCAAACTCTAAACCTCAAAATCCCTAGACCTCTAAAGGTCAAGGAGCAGCTTCTCCCTGGTGAAGTTGCCGCTTGGACCCAGGACCTGATCTTTTTGTACGCGACTTTTCCTCGCCCTGTTAGAAGAAGTGGTTTAGGGTTTTAGGGTTTGGGTTTTTGAGTTTTTCGGTTTAAGGGTCTTAGGGTTTAGGGTTTTAGGGTTTAGGGTTGAAGGGTTTAGGGTGTAAGGGTGTAGGGTTTAGGGCTTAGGGTGAACAAGTGGTAGTTCTTTTGACCCTGTTTTGTGTGAAGACGGACGTTCGGCAGTTTTTTTCGCTCTCTAGTTCCAAGTTTTTTCCAGGACTTCAGACTTAAGGCTCAAGGGGTTTGGGGGATAGGGTTTAGGGTTTAGGGTTTAGGGAGTCTTGTGGCTTTCGGGCTACCCGGATCTAGGCTGTAGGGAAATTAGGCAATCGCAGGTTCGGGCTTCGAAGATTTCAGAGTTTACGGGCTAGAGCTTGCGGGTTTAGGTTAAAGGATGCAGGATGCAGAGCTTGGGACTTAGAGCTACGGCACAGAAATGAGGGTTTCGGATTTCGGCCGGTGGGGTCATAAAACCGCTCATGGGGATGTGAAGGAAAGGTTCTGGGACCGCCCCAAGATGCTCACATACGGCGAGTTGGATGACAAGACGACCGGGGCACGGAAACTAGGTGGAAAGCTTGTGATAAAAATCGTTGTTCCAGACCTTCGCAGCGGAATTGCGACGTTGCCTGATGACATGGTAGAACTATGGCTGGCCAGTCGCGACACGGAGATCGATAGGCAGGATGATCACTGGGTTTGAGAACGGCTGCCATGACGGTCGTCATCATCCTGTGTGCCTTCACCTTGACGTGCATACACATTTATCACTGAACACCACCATCTTCTGCAGAGCATCACCAACGCCATCATCACCATCAAGGCTATCACCGGCTGGGGCGCCTCTCTGTGCTCCAGCGCTGGTTGAACTGCAAATCATTATCATCGTCATCAACAGCACTCATCGCTGCAAAACAATATTGTCAACAAACACCAGCATCAGCACGGACATCTACTCGCGGTTGTCACCATCAACATCACCATCATCATCAACAACATCGTCATCAGCATCCGCATACACAAGACCATCACCACCACCATGATCATCAACAACAACATCGTGATCAGCATCCGCATCATCATGATAATCAGCTTCGCCATCATCATCATCCCCGTAGCAACGTCATGCCTGAAATCGTGCCCTTCCCTCCGTCCCCCTGCCCATATTCGCAGACCTCGTAAATCTCTTCGCGGAGCTTCTGCTGCGCCTATTCGCAGATGCACCGCAAGTAGAAACTGTGGAAGGTGTCTTCGGGGTTCTACTGTAGGGGCCTCAATAATTACAATAGGGTTTTGGGCTCCTTCAAAGTATAATTATTAATTCTGATAGGTAATCATTTAGGCCCCTATATTACAGGGTCCTAGGATATCCTAGGCCAGTCAGTTTTTGGCTTGGGCTGGCACTGGAGCGAAGGAGCGAGATTTGCTTGCTACGAGATGCGACAAGTTTCTTGTTGCGCAGCATCGCAGGAAAACACCAAGCATGCATATTTCCTGCAAATTATGTATGTGGCTTGTTATTGCGGAGGAGTGAATGAAGGAAAAAGTGCACAAACACACCACTATCAAGCACACCATGTATGGTTGTTCCCTTCGGGATTCTCCATCTCTGCCCCGTGGTGCGCGGCGAGAACTACGGTTGATGATATAAATCCTGCATTACCCAGAATTAGGAATATACTGAATATACTGAATATACTATATTTCCCGCAGTTTTGTGTCCTTAAGGTAATGCAGGGTTTATATTGCAAACAGTAGGACTCATGCCATGCAATACCAGTGCAGGTGTTCGGAAGCCAACGCCTCTGGATTCTGAGCCAGGTTGATCATCGCCCACATCAACCTTAGTTTGCAGAACTTCGCAAAGCTAATATAGGGGCCTTAATAGGGGCCTAAAAGTGGGTCTATAAGGATTACTACGTATAAGGGCTATTATGAGGGTTTAGTATAGGGACCTAAACAATTACCAATACTATTTTGGGGGTACCTTATTATAATTATAGCATAAGTGGCCCCAAAACCCCATTCTAATTATTAAGGCCCCTATACTAGCGCCTGTGTGTCTGTGTCTGCACTTTGTCTCGGCCCTTGGATCTTCGTATTCGACACAAGGCTGCCAAGCGCCCAAAAGCTCAACGTATATGTGTAGGGGGCATAGTAATTAAAATAGGGTTTTGGGGGGTTCCTTGTTATACTTATGGGTATAATATACCACGAAACCCTATTGTTATCATTAAAGCCCCTATGTTATGTGTAGGGGGGTCAATGCATATGTGTGTGTGGTGCTCCGTCTTTTTATGAAACTGCACACAATCGCTCGGTGCCATGAAACTTCCAGGCCCAACACCCCCGAAACTTATGTTAGGGTTTAGATTTATAGGGTTTAGGGGTTTAAGGTTTAGGGGTTTAGGGCGGAACTTTTTCCGAAGCCACAGCGTGAATCGACTGATCGACTCTACGTCAACTTCAAGACAGGGCGTTGGCGCAACACAAAGGAGGCTTACCCTCTGCAGACGCTTTAAATCTGTCTTTGCAAACTTGCATTATAGATGAAATTATCATGTACCGGGGTTTCTTCATAAGATAATCTGCCAAGCGTCTCTTCCCACACAAGCCTTTTTGCGTGGTGTAGCCAAGTTTGCCGGGGCTTCCCGGCTCGCTTCTTGCCATAATCAATTCTACTGGCACTGTTGGGCATAAACGATACCTGTCTTAAAGGACACCTAAATTTGTACTACGAAGTATATGACCTAAAAGATTAGCACGTCGTAGATTGTGGAACTCGCTAACAAACAGTATCTTTCGTTGGTCGTCCCGGCTTGGAAATGCTATCATACTTGCTTCTTCCATAATCCTTGCATTGGTATTTGTGCGGTCTATATAGGCGGGAGCTTTGTTTAAAAACTTCCGAATGCCCCTCATTTGGAACGCATTGAGCTTCTTTGTCATAGCAGTGGTTCAGTGGATAGTTTCTAGCCCATATAGTAGTTTGCTGCGGATGATGGAGTCATATACTATTAGTTTCCATCTCTTGCTAGCTTTCCAATAAAGGTGTAATTTGATCCAAGCGCGTCTTACCTCTTGTAGCTTGTTCGAGATCTCATGACGAATATTGACCTCCCTGTTAATTGCATTACCAAGGTACGTAGCTTCGTATTCTGTGGCTAAGGGCGTGCCATCTTGAACATGTACGGAGCCTTCATTATTCATGGGTATTGCGACGCACTTGTCTCTATTCAAACGGAGTCCGTGCAGTTGTGAAATCCTCTCGATGAGACATAAAAGTTCGTTGAGACCCCTGTTGCTTTGGGAAAACACAACAGTGTCAGTGTCATCAGCATAATAAACCATGTCAAAATCCAGACCCGGAATTCTGTTATTGATTACGTAACCAGTGATGGAAGACTGAATATCAGAATCAACGCACGGCATAACCAATGTGAACAAGAAAGGGCTCAAAGGGCATCCTTGTCGTATGCCGCTTCTTTGCTCTTTTAGTGTTAAAGTACCGAAATCGTCCTTCACAAAGAATGTCGGCTTTCGATAACAATCCGCAATAACATCTACGAAATGCGGGCTGAAACCGAATCTGTCTAAAGCAACCAATAGCTTGTCGTGTTGAATCTTACCGAAAGCCTTCTCCCAGTCGAGTAATGCGATGCTTAGCTTAGCAGCTTTCGACTCTGCAAAGTCCTGTGTACGTCTGATAAGGTAGATGGCATGTGAAGCGGATTTGCTCGGTCGGAAACCGTACTGCGTCCTTGTTAAAAGGTGCTCGACCGTGATTTCTACATTCTGGACCTGGTCATCATCATATACACCTCGTAGATGCTGCTTCAGATATAGGCCTATAATTGGAAACAACATCTGTATCTCCTTTCTTGAAGATCGGAGCGACCCGCGCCAAGAACCGTTCTTCGGGGCGGTCTTGTTGGACCACCAGCTATTGATGAATGGAAGTAGAATATCTCTATTCGGCGCATCGAGCCACTTCAAGAGCTCTATGATGACCCCGTCAGGTCCAGGTTGTTTATTACATTTTGCTGCTTGTAAGGCGTCGTTCAGTTCTGAAATAGTGAAGGTTGACTCGTCAGCAAACTTGTTGTCAACAATTTGTTGTCCTGCATTGCTGTCCGTTAGCATCATGTTTTCCAATGTTCTTCTTCCAAATAACTTGCAACAGTTTCTGCCCGAAGGATCAGCGGAACGTGTTTGCCATGTTTGTTTTCATTTTAACATATTCAGGTGTGAACTTTCTCTTCAAACTTCGAACTGCTCTCCATAATTCTTTTTGTTTGGGCCCTTAGGTTTTCATTAAATTTCTCCATCAGTGAGGCTTGTTTATCCATGTTAGCCGATTTTGTGATATCTTGATTTGGTTGTTTCAGTTCGGCAGTTGTCATACCGTCTATTCTTCCTTGGTTTCGTTTTTTTCAATCTGCGCCCAAGCTCCCCTACTAACGTATGTTTTTCTTGTCATGTGGGATCTTTCTAAATGTCTATCAGCTGCCTCTTGAAGTACGGTAGATAACGATTGTAAGCAAAGTGATTCACGTTTTATTGCATGCTGAATATGCATGTTGTAATTTCTTCCATCTCTCCACATTGGGTTTGTAAAAACGTATAATTCTTTCTTTGTTTCGTTCTTGGTGGCATAGCCCTTTAATCATGATCCGGCACTCTAGCACAAAATGGTCAGAATCGAAGAAAATGTCCTTTCGGCTTTGTGCATCTTTTACCGTTGATCTCCAGACGTCTCCGGCTAACCAGTAATCTAATTGAGCATATTTGTGCGAGTGGAACTTACAATAGGTAATATGATGGCTGCTGATATTGTTCCGTATGGATTCCTAAACTACTTACAGTATGATCGCCCCCCAAACCCTGTTCAAGCTCGGCAGCGCAGGGGCCCCCAATGCCAGAAGAGGGGTGAGCAGTCACTATAGGCAGACCTCTTATATACTTTAACCTCTTCTCGCATCCCTCAACCAGCAGATCTCTGCCCAGTGGCACGTTGTAAGTGGTGTCCAAGCCAGCAATGATCATGCCGCCAGCTTCCTTTGCAAAGGACATCTGCATTAGACGGAAGGAATCGACGGCTAAGATTCTGGGAGCTGCGGAATGCTTGCAGCTTGTGTTCAGCTTCGGCTGGGGAGGTCGCTGAATTGGAGACCATAAAGACCCTGTGCCTTGGATGGCTGCACCCGTCAAGCTAGCCACAGTGCCTGACAAATAGGCGGCACAATCATACAAGAAACAGTACCTTGTTCTTCTCGTCCTCACAGTACTAGAGTCTAGAGACTCTCGTCTTAGTTAGGGCCCATGTCTGGGTATCTCCATTAGCGGAGGCAGGCAATCCAGCTGAAGATCTCTGATGCCAGAAGGTCAAGGACTACCCTCTCTCTAGAACCTAAACTGCTTGTAACCCCCCTCTTAAACCCCTGGATGCCAGACCCATGTAAAGTGTGGTCGGGTCGTTCTCAGAGACAAGACTATCCAACCTCCAGGTTCTCCTGTAGAAAAGATCCCACTAAAGAAAGATTTGCTGGGTTTAGCGGTCTTACGATAAGGATCCTGGTGTTTAGTGTTTGTAGTGGGCCCCACTCTGGTCTGAAACTTCTGTCACCGCTGGAATGCCAACGGCATGTGCATGAGCACGACCACAGGTACAGGCACTCTTTGAATGTCGTGCGACAGACGCAGGCTCGTCCACCCTGCTCAGGAAAGAGTTCAGGATTTTTAGAAGGGATGAGTAAGGTAAAGCATTCATAGAACCGAGCCAAAGCTGATAGGCTGCGTGTCTACTTCAATCAGTTTGCAATTGGACGAACCATTGTGAACAAGATCTTAACTTCCTAAACCAAAAAACACAGTTCTTTTGCTGTGCCCAACGTCTGGGCTGTGCGACATGTGCACGAGTCAGAGTTTGCCTCCGACAACGTGCAAGCTGCACCCTGCTGCAAAGCGCTCCAGGCCGGAAACCATTTGTTGAGCAGGGACTGCAATGCACTAAGCCCTGAATCCCTTCAGCCAAGCTGCAAACGCCAGCACTTATGGCTGAGCACGCGAAGCGCGTTGCAGCGTCTGCAACCACTGATCTAGTAGTCAAGACCTACTTGCAGCAACCCTTACAGGGACCATTATGGTGAACTGTGTAGTTACCTTTATAGCAGGCTTTAAAGTAACCCTCACCCTCATAGTAACCCTACAATACCTACAATAGCCCGTATAGCAGCCCTGATACCAAACCTTAGAGGAATCTTTATAGCAGCCCTTCTAGATTTCCCTCCTGCCCTCCCATATCTCGAGGGCCCCAGATCCAGAACGAAACGAGCAGACATTGTGCAAGTCGAAGCCCCGGACGAAGCAGCGGAGTGTCCCTCCTTACTGAAGCCTGTACACGGTGCCATGGTTTCGGGCCACAAGCCGACCCATTGACCCCGAGAAGGACCCCCCTGTAACCACGAAGAACTGGCTGCCCAGCATGTAGAGTACCTGAGTAGGGCTTCGGAAATGAGCGGTGAGCTGCCTTAATTAATAATTAGAAAAGGGTTTTGGGGCCCATTATACTACAAGTATAATAAGGAACCACCAACAATAGTATAACAGGTAATTATGAAGGCCGCTATATTGGGTTGAAAAATGATGCTTAATGGCATTAGATCTTCGCGTTCTGCTTGGTTGGCGCCGTAAGACCGCACTGTGTTTGCTTCGATTTCCGGCAGTTTGCCGTTATGCACCTCTGACTCACTTCTCGTGCATCGAGCAGCGTCCGAGCTCATATCGGACATGAAAACAGGGAATCAAACTAAACCTTTGACCCCTGCGAGCTAAACGCTGGCCCGGGTGCTGGTACACGCCCTCAAAAACTGATACCGAGAACTGTTACTAAAGTTCCTACGGCTACATCTATTCCTACAGTATGGCTAGTTGTAAAACTACGAATATGATCATTCGGGTTATTTGCACTCCTCCTGCTATTCCAGCCACCTGCTCCCAAGCCTAAACCCTAAACCCTACCTTGACCCTGAATAACCTACCTTTTTAGGGTTCCTTATTGTAATTTCCTTGTATAAGTCCTTGAAAAGGTAGGTTTTTCCGGGTTAAGGCAGACCCTAAATCCTCTTGCAACTGGCCTGCAACGTCACGCCAGGACAACTGAAGACCCTACACCCTAAACATCCCTAAACCCTAAAGCCCTAAAACCCCAAAGCCCTAAACCCCCAGACCCTATACTAAACCCCTACATCCCTAAACCCTGAAGCCTACATGCAGCTCAGGTACGTCCTCATCGGGAGGATTACCGAGGCGAAAAGATACATCTTTGGCACCCAAAACTTGCAAATACTTGGAAACTGCGCGAAGGTAAAGGCAGGACTTCCTAGGAGTTAGGATTAAGGGGACGCCTGGGGATGTAGGTTCCTTTAAAGGGATCCTTAAAGGGTGTCTATACGGCTTACTATAAGGGTTCTGTAATGGGGGTTCTAGGATTGGGAGCTAGGATTCGGGGGACGCTTGGGATATAGACCCTCTCAACAAGGTCCCTTTCAAGAGAGCCGGGAGTAGGGTTAAGAAGGGTCCCCTTTAAGGGGTCTCCCTAATGCTACCTAGGACTTCCCAGGTTCCCCGCGCCTCCCGCTGATATTTAATTTAGGGTCTACATATAGGGTTAAGAGAGTTTAGAGGTTTTAGGGGTGGGGAGACACCAAAATGAAACTGCAGAAAGGTAATATTCCAGGACCCGGCTTCAGCTGAAGTGGAAGTTGAATGCTTGTGTTCCTTCCTGCATGGACGGCCGAAGCTACGAGTACCACATGCCGGCGACGCACAATATCCCGAGGAATGGATTTGTTGAATGATGACAGCGGCCTGACATAGAAATTCCAGGTTTCAAGCTCGTTCTCGCCAGAATAGAACGGTACAGGATTCGCAAGCATTTCGTCAACCGACGCAGCCGACTCCTCCAGTACATCTCCCAAGCGTAGGTGGACAACCAAGGCATCTTTTGGTGGCATGTCATGGGGTCTACTTTGGTTGAGGCTGTGGACCACAGTCTCGAAGGCTTTGAACCAGCGACGCCCCCACAGCTCTGCAGCTGTAGGGCAAAAAGCTCGCGCACGCCCAACCAAGCTGTCAGGCGGATATCGCTCCAAATTTTGGTGAACCTCGTCCATGCAGTCGGGCATGGGCAAGCACGTCCTGTGCCCACGAAAAAGGTTTGTGCTAAAGCTACCGTAGGGTTAAGATGCAGGCTCAACATGGGCTGTGTGGGGTTTTCAACCCCCCAAAAGAGCCCTGTTGGAGTACTTATGGAAACCCTTGTGGTAACCTAGGAATAAGTCCTGTTGCCACAGACCATCTGCACAGCATCCATAAGATTGTAATGCTGCCATCGCCGGTCGCCCCGCATCTGGTCCAGGACTGCACCACAGCCTTCAAAACCTGGTTGTCGACATCTCAAGGAAGGAAGCTGTAGGAATGCGTACATATACAAGACATATACATACATCTGCATTTATGCATGTGTATAGCACTCTGAAAATGTGTATACGAATATATATATAGAGAGAGAGAGTATACACGCGCCGAAAAAATCTGCACATACAGTTTTATACATCCTGATATCCCTAAACTGGCTAAAGTCTACATATTCAACTACCCAGAAAGCGGCTGGAGTTTCCGGGCTGGTCCATCTCAAGTTCTTCTGCCACAATGGCTGATGGCTTAGTGCAGCTGCTTGAGATCCAGGAGAGCTGCGAACCTCGGTCTCTCACGGTTTAGGGTTTAGGGTTCAAGGATAGCACTAGTAGTCAAATATTAAAGCAGGAAAGGCTTGTACAGAGACTACATAACACTACATAATACTACTAGTACTAACCATGCGAAACAACAGCAAAACTGACAGTAGCGGTAGCCATCTAAGTAGCAGTCGGAAGAAAAAGCAAGATGCTCTCTTCTCAGTTTTAGTTTTAAGACTGAATATGACATACTATAACACTTCTGTAAGGCATAAAGCCTTTCGAGGCGAAACCAGTACTACCTGAAGACCTGGGAGCAGCTTCCTTCGAACATCAAGGTCTCGCCGTAAGGGACGTCAGGGGGCAGGCCCGGACAAGCTGTGCGCCGGAGCTTCATCCGCTCTCCGCGCACGAAAACCCTGCAGGAAAGCTTCGGCGTCCCGGACGCCGGAAGCTGCTGAACAGGAGGCTTCTCATTGTGGTTGACCTTTTGAAGAGGGGTCATGTTGAAAGACGATAGCCGGCTCCAGTAAGTGTAGCATCCAAAAAGCCCCATGGCATTCACAAGGAAGAAGCTCATGAAGGTCATTGACTTCGTCCGAGCACATGACATCACCGACAGAAAACACGTCGATTGCAAGCACAGCTCGCGATCTCGACAACACCCAGGCCATGGCGAAAGTGGAGCAATCGCTTGTCTGACGCTTTTGCTTTAATGATGTTCATGGTGCCTTCCTCCCGTGCGGAAAGTATCGGCTGTGCAAAACTAGCTCAGTCGGGGAGCTGATGGGTTTGTGCTAACTAGAGTTCAGTGAGTCCGACTATTCACACGACTGCAAGTAAAAGCTGGGGAAAGCCGGCCTAGTGTACACGCAACAACTACATCCGGAACACGTGCTCCAGTGAATCATAACCTACGCTGGAGCCGACGCATGCTGCGACTACACCCTCGAGCCGGGCAAAAGCTTTACCCTAAAACCCATGCCCCGAAGAAGAATCGTGTTGCGACCTCATCATCTCGATTTGAGATGTCACAAATCCCAGATAGAAGCCCGAAGCCAGAAACCCTTCCCACACCGGAAGGGTTTGCCGGTGCAAGTCTGATGCAATTACGGTTTCGATGCTCCCTTGTGGGTTAGGAATTGGGGTTGAGCGCTTTGGGGTTAGGATTCTGGGTTTAGGGCTTTCCAGAAGGCAAGCTTAAGATTCAACGTGTCGGGGTTAGGGTGGCAAGACTTCGAGTGCGAGGAAGAGGCCCCTGAACCCGAAAACCTACATCCTAAACCCTAGATTCTGAATCCTAACCCCTCATGGCAGGAACTCCAGTAGCCTTGGTGGGTTTTCTCAGCCAGGATCCTGTGACAATGGGCAAAGCCCAGTTACACTTTACAGGGTTTAGGGTGGCGTTGCATTGCGTGCACATCATCCCATGCATAAGCAGTATCCTGGTGGATTCTCCAGAATACTTAATTAGACGAACTGTATGTTTTTCGGCATCCCTGCATCCAGGCTTCGCGGCAGACACCTTCGACATCGAAGACGCCGCGCTTGTGCAGGCGAACGACCCAAGGCATCTGCTCCTTGATAGGCCACCCAAGCAACATAGGGCCCTTGATCACTAGATGATACGGTTCTGGGGCATGTCGCAGTATATCAAAACCCTTAACCCTAAAAGTATAATCACAAGAAGGAAGCCTCAGCATTAGACGGGAGGTCTCAGATCTTTGGCTCAAGGTGAGAGATGTATCCAGAGAGCCCAATACCCCGTAATTGAGGATATGCCTTAAATTATGGGGGTCTTAATATCATGGAGTACGGTATATTCCTTAATGAATATAGGGGCGTTAAGAATTAGAATGGGGTTTTGGGGCCATTATACTAATCACTATACTTTAATTATGATAAGGAACCACCAGAATAGTATTGGATATTTAGGCCCCCATAGGGGTACTGGGCCGTCTGGGAAGGGCGGCTTGCTGACGTCTCGTGGTCACACGGAATCCTGACCTCCCTCATCCTGCGATGTCCCGCACCTTGGGGACCCAAAAAAGCGCCCAAACATAAACCAGTTGCGGGTTTAGGGTGGGATATCCCACAACACCCTTTTTTAACAAGGCAAGAAGATAGGGAGATCCCACCCAGAAGCTTCTGTTTGGGTCCCATTGTGGCTCCTGACACCTATTTTAGTGTTTGAGCCTTGAACTTCTATTGATAAACCTTTTTGGGGTAGAGTGCACAGTGCTTCGTATTCAGGCACGCCTAAATCACAAAACACTTTTATGCACCTCAGAGTCCTGTCCTGTACCATCTGTCTACCTTTATGGCTTGGAGTTTAGGGTCTAATATAGGGGCCTTACTAATTAGAATAGGGTTTTGGGGCCCATTATACTATAATAATTATAATAAGGAACCCCCCAAAATAGAAGTGGTAATTATTTAGGTCCCTACAGTAGCCCCACTGCCCAACTTGACAGGCCCTGCTACATCTGAAACGCACATCAACCTGGTCCCAAGTCCTACATGAACACGCAACTATGACGAAGAGAAGCCCCCTTATATGAAGCCCGATGAGGTAAAGATATTTCTATAAGATGCTTGTGCTTATGTCCTTTTTGGGTCCCCAAAACTGTGACGAAGAGAAACCCCGAGTCCGAAAAGCAACAGCCTGCATGCGGTCCGATGTCCTCTGGGCCATCGAAGTTCTCGTATCGCTCTAAGGCCCTGAGCTTAGGGTTCGACTCCAACATATACAAGGACATACTGGCCTAAACCATACTATACTGTAACTATAGCACACTGGACTGTACGATCATAGTCAAAAATATTCTATAGTATACTACAACATACTAGAATATGCTGTAGTAAAATTTATAGTAAACTATAGTATGCTATAGGGTTTCGACCATGGCTGCACGGTTCAGGGGTTGAGGAATTTTGGGGATCAGGAAATTGCTGGGGGTTTGTGCAGACAAAACTTCCTGTGGAACTCGCCCAATGGCAGGGGTTAGGATTAGGGGAGTTTTATGGGAATATAGACCCTCTCCATAAGGTAGAGCCAGAAGTAGGGTTAAGAAGGGTCCCCTACCCAGGAAATTGGCCGCTGGCTCGAAAGAGTTGGGCGATCCGCCTCTCCACACCACACCCTAAACTCGTGAACCCTATAAACCCGGGAATAGTACCCTAATAAGTCTCTTTTAGGAACCTTTATGCTTCCGTTGATTATCCCGGTGCTCCAGGAAGTCGAGTTCTGAGGTTTAGCTCCGTCTGCAGGAGCCCCTTGATTGGAAGAAGACTGCACACTCTATCCCAGTACATATATTATTACAGTATATTACAATAGTATCTTATGATAGTATTGTATTTAAAGTCTATTATTACAGTATTAGAGTATTAGAGATATCATTAAAGACTTGGGTAAGTGGTAAGAAACCACAAAGATGGCTGGTAACTGGTACGAAACCTTGCGGCTTCGTCACCCTAAACCCTAAGCCCTAAACCGCAAACCCGCGCTGAGGCAACTTCATGATGCTCACTTCGCCGAGCATCGTTCTTACCATCTTCCGGCTTAGCTCGCAGCTTCTGTTCTGGGTGGCCTCGAACCTTCGGAAAGCACGGGTAAGAATAAGAAGGTCTTTGGGGTTTAGGGGATCGGTTCTTGGGTTTGGGAAGTTTAGGGTTTTGGAATTTGGGTTTCGGCGGTTTGGGGTTTAGGGCCTTTAAAGGTTAGGACCATGAGGCTGTTAGGTTTAGATTCGGCGATGCGGACTTTGGGCAAAGTTTCTGGATAGGTGGGTGTACAAGACGGAAGGAAGTAGGTATGCAAGAGATGAGGGTATGTGTGCGCTTAGAGTATTGCAACCGCAAATGGGTTTGGTTGTGCATCAGACACTTGTGAATGTGAAGCATAGCATCACGTGTAATATGAGTTGACTTTGCCACTATGCCACAATGCCACATTCTCGTCAGGCTGCTGCAGTTTTACAGCGGTGCTGTACCATTCCAACATATTCCCTCTGTCGACAAACCCCTCGCGGTGTTGCTTCGGCATGCTCTTTGCAAGGCCTTTGGGTGAGCCAACATGCATGCCATGACGGCCGCACACGCCGCTGGCTAACGCGAACAAGGGTTTTGGGGATGTCGTGTCGCACACTTACCGTAGCCGTAGACATGCTGACTAGCCTGCCACACGTACGTCTTACCTGCAACAGGGTACATCAACAACCTTGAGGCATGCCGAGGAGCTCCCTGTACGTCTTGAAGGCCTCACAGGTCATGTCGAGTTTTGCACGGATCTGGATGCGCACAAATCTTTGATCAATCTATGAGAAGTTGACTCTGTTGAGTTTTCGGCAACAAACCGAAGGAGTGTTCGGAACAATTGAACCTTTTCAGCCGTTGAGAACCGGCAAGTTTGGGAAACGGGCGGAACCACCCAAAACTATCTCTGCAAAGGACTCTGAACAGCCAAACCCCTCCAACTCAAACCTAAGCCCAAAGCTCAAGCCCTAAGCCCCGCTGATCCCAGTAAGACAAGGTGCCTCGGGCCAGACCTGCATCCAGGGCTGCGCAATCAGATGCGCGAAGCCCTTGACCCTGAGACCGTTGTGTCGCTCGGTGTCTTGCGGTCGATTCAAAGCCGATAAGGACTCCTTATAAAGGTTCCTTTATGGGGAAGCCTAAATAAAGAAGTTCGAGTGTGCGTGTCTCTGTGTGCGTGTGGGCTAAGAAACCCCAAACTAGTATAGGTAATTATTAAAAGGCCCCTATATTAGACACACAGACAGAGACAGGGGCAGACTTCCTTTCCATCTTTTCATCTCTCCGAAGATGCGCATGCATAGGGGTAGTTCTCTAAATTTGGGTCCCTTTTGGGGATCCTTGTTATACGGGTGCCGTAGCATATAGGGGACCCAGAAAGGGACCCTAATTTAGAGAACTACCCTTGTGCACGTTTCATGAATTTACAGAACCTTCGGTTTGTACTTAAGTACCTTAACTTGTGCATCTGTAGGGTGATGCAGAACAACAGAAACATGAAACCTGGGCAGACACAAGCATGCGAACGACGATACTAATTCCCCAAACAGTGTGGTACATACTGTGAGGTTCGGCGAGGATGACCCTCAAGGCATTCAAGGTCCAGCATTTACGCCAGTTTATAAGGGTTCGCAGCAAGACCTTGATCGCATACTGGAAACCAGCTGTTGCGGGGTAGGGGGACCTTCGTATCGACTGCCCTACTAGCGATCTTTGTGCTGACCAACCCTCTTCTGAATCCGGAGTGGAGCCTTCAACCCTAAACCCTAAACCCTAAACCGTGTTCAATTCAGGATTCCCGTGCAGCCCTGCACCCCGATCTGCTGAACCCATCGCCGTGCATACGTCCACAAGCTGCGAAAGGGCATCACTGTAAGCAAAACCCTCTTACGTGATAGGGCCTTATAGTAGTTAGAATAGGGTTTTGGGGCCCATTATACAACTGTAATTATAATAAGGAACCCCCAAAATAGTCCATAGCTATTCCATAACACGCCAAAAACCCTGCTCATGCACTATATAAGACCCCTTATCATGAAATTTCCGACTAGACTATACCCCATAACCAGTACCCTGTAAGACGTTCACCCTACTAGTACAAAACAGTGCGAGCCCCGCACGATGAAGGAGTGACCCTTGTAACAACCCCTATCGCAACCCTTGCTTGCAGCCCGCAAACACATCCACGCTGGTTTGTGCCCAGTCGAGCTCCTCTTGACTGCAGCCGTCCCAGCCTGGGATTTTGGTTGTTGGGGTTTGGGTGCAGGGTGCAGCAGCAACGTTTATATGAGGTGTAGGGTTTAGGGTTGCCCATGGCGGGCCGACCCAGAATGGCTCGAATTAGGACGAGGGTGCCTTGTGGGGATTATGGGGGTGTGTAGACCTTCAAGGACTCTGGGCTTTTGGCTCGGGTATGAAGGCTTGGCTCCGGGGTCTTCCAACCGTCAAAGGTTAGCAGCTAGACAGCCAGAGACATGCAGTCATGCAACCCATACCAGCAGCTGCAGAAAAGATGCATGTGCGCATGTATGCGGCCAGAGCTGATTACGGCGACACTTTTTAAATATGCGGACATAAAAATAAATTAAACAGATACCTCATACTACCTCTGTGAAGGGCGCGGTCGGCCCGGCCATTCTTTAAGACATGCAGAGGATGTGTGTGGGGCTGGAGGGCTGACGGGTGGGCTGGTGGAGGGTTGGGGAAGGCTCGAGGGTTGGTGCGGCAGAGCAGACAAAACTGGAGGGCTGGGGAGGGTTTGGGAAGGCCCGGGTCGACACAGCAGAATACGCAGGACTGGAGGGGTGGAGAGCGAGGCCCCGGCGGGCACCAGGGGCAGGGCCGGGCAGGGCAGGGCAGGGCAGCGTGCGAATTAGACAAATCCCAAAACGAGGCCTTGCAAGTATGGCACCAAAACTCCAGCCCTCCAGCCCTCCATCTCGGGCCCTCCAACTCCGGCCCTCCACCCCTCCATCCCTCTTTGCGGATTTGAGCGAATTAGCGTCTCATTTGCAAGGTTCTGAGTTTGGGGTGTAAGCGGATACTATTCGTCATAGTTCCGACCCTACAGTGGCCTCTGAACACGGGGGCCAGTAATATAGGGCCCTTACTAATGAGAATAGGGTTTTGGGGGGCCCATTATACTATAATTATAATAAGGAACCCCAAAGTAGTATTGGTAATTATTAAGGCCCTTATAGTAAACCCCCGAGGCGCTGAAGCCACAGGGCCGCCCGAGCACGGCGGCGGTGAAAACGTCGCCGATGGATGACTTGGTCAATTTGTCTTGAGGGTTTTTGTCGCCTCCTGCCTTACTAGGACGAGCCTACGATGTGGCCTGAGGTTTAGGGCAGTGCTTTAGGGGCATGCACTTTATAAATGCTTTATCGCGCTGGAAAGATGAGGTTACCAAAGAAAGCCATGGGAGGAGAACGAAGGCAGTGAGGATTTTTGGGCCTGGGGCGCATGCTTTATCTGCTCAGGGCTGATTGGGGCGGGCGGAGGATGCAATGAGTTTGAGTCTTTGGGGCAGTCGGCTTCGCACTCGGAGGAGAAGGTATGCCTTAATTTGAGGCCGGCATCGGGCCAGAGGTTTATGGATTGAGGGTTTAGGGCTAAGCTGATATGAGGCAAAGCCGGAGGGTTGGAACTGCAAGCAAAATGAAAAGGCCTAAGGGCCTACGCTTATACCAGATCAAAGCCTTGATGCCTTCAGCATCGTTTCGAAGTCGCAGGTGCCTTTCATCCAGGGAAAATCCATTCCAGAATCCATCTCGTCAACTGAGAAACCCCAATCCGAAACACTCCCGATACCCGACCTGGACCCTCAAAACACTGCTTTGAAAGGAGTTCTATAAGAAAATCCGAACCCCGGCTCAAAGAAGTTAGGTTCTTGATCGTCCAGGTAATCCCGAACCCTAAACCCTAGGCCATCAACTCAGAAACTTCTGTGGCCCAGCTCCGGGTCGCAACAATAAAGTTGAGAGAAAGTGCCGGAAGGCTAGAGGGTTATGCCTTGGAGTTACAGAGGCCTCGTTCGATTTAGAAAAGATAAGGCTCGAGGATCTATCCTGTTCTAATGTACTGACATCGGCCACTAGTCACTAGCAAGACCTTAACCTTCGGAAACTCTTTGCTGGACCGTGAGCCTATTTCGTGAACTTGGAGTCATCCTCAGCGCTGCTTACGGCTGAATTGAGGAGAGAAAGTCCTTGACTGAATTCGGACCCTGATGTCAAAGCAACCTGAGGCTATCCTCCAGAAAGCCAAGCCGGTGCAGCTGGATCGAGCCCGGAATGCGAAACCATTACCCGCCACAAGTAATCCTCCACTATGCTTTGGGACATACGCACACAGACAAACACCTAAACCCTAGATTTCGAAATGCTGCGTCATAGCCATTTCATCACGCTAAGGCCTTGAACTCAAAGGGCTGATGCCTGAATCCAAGAACCGCGCCCGAACCCATGCCAAAACCCACCCCTCTACAACCTCATCCCTGCTGACGTACACCCCCTTAAACTGACAAGCCTAACTAAACCCTAAACCCACAGATTCTAAACCCTAAACCAGCAGATTCTAAACCCTAAACCCACAGGTTCTAAACCCTAAACCTGCAGATCCTAAACCCTAAACCCACAGGTTCTCAACCCTAAACCCCAAGGGTTTCCGGCCCCGCGCCCTGAGCACGACAAACAACACAGGAGGTCCTTCGGCCACTTTGCGCTCCACTGCCTCGATGACTTGATCACCTAGGATATCGGCTTAAACGGTTCATATGATATATCAAAGCATAATGTCACGTAAAATCATCTAATATGTACACTAATACTGTTAGTAAAACTAAGACTAAAAGTATAGTTATCACAAAGCATAAGGCGAAATAAATATTCCATAACATAAAAGATGATACTACTACTACTACTACTACTACGACTACTACTACTACTACTACTACTACTACTACTACTACCACTACTTACAACTACTACAGTAGAACAACAACTACTGCTGCTACTGCTACTCCTACTACTCCTATAAGTACAACAACTGCTGCTACTACTACTACTACTACCACCACCACCACCACCACTACTGCTACTGCTGCTACTACTACTACTACCACTACGACGACTACTACTACTACTACGATCACTACTACCAACTACTGCTTGCGATGACTGCAATACTGATGCTGACATCGTTGTAGTCAACACACATACCCTTACTCCTGGATTTTTGCTTCCATGAGGTGACTGAAACTAATATTTCCGTTCTTCTTGTTGTTCGAAGCGCGTGCTCTGCTCTGATCTTGCGAGCGAACAGCGAGCTACCTGACAGCATGGGCATCAGCTCTGGAACCAAATATCCGCGCAAAGGAGAAACCTGAATGGCAAAACTGCACTCCCTCAACCGAAATCTCGGAGCAAGTCGCTCGCGGTAGTCATGAGATCGCAATAGCTGCTGGCAGCAGCATGATTGAACAGGTCCTGCGGGGGCTTCATCTACTCCAATAGGGTTTGGGGGTATATTCTACCATGATTATAACAAGGAACCCCCACAATACTATTGGTAATTACGTAGGCGCCTATATTACGTCCACAACGAGGCCTCGGGATGTCCCTTGGTCGAGCTTTGCACGGTTCCAATCAAACCCAACCGGAGTACTATAGGGGCCCAAATAATTACCCTACACTATTTTGGGGGCTCCTTATTATACTTATAGTTAGTATAATGGGCCTCAAAACCCTATTCTATTATTCAGGCCCCCATATTACACGGTCCCAAACGAACCCAACCGGAGTAGGTTTGTTCAGGGCCTTGGCTGGGCTCCGAGTTTGACCCCCTTTAAACCATCTAGGTGAAGTTCCCCTAAACAGTAGGGAAGGTGACCACATATTGTACTTTGACTTCAGCTCGTTAACAAGAGCCCAGTACTATGTCAAGAAGCCAAAGAGCCTCATGCACCCCGGGCACTGCTCCTATGAACGGAGTTCCCGAAAAGACTTCAGCTAAGTTCCTTGACAAGATTCCAGAGCCTCGCAACTCGCAACTCACGAAGCCCGAAACAAGACAACTCTGACGTACAGCGCCTTGTGAAGAGTCCATCCCTAAACCCTATACACCTTAAATCATCAAACCCTGAACCCTGAAGTGGTCCTTCTGCAGTTCATGCCGGCCTTTCTGCCAGACTTCCCCGGATTCTGTCATCAAAGTACCTTCCTTCGGACATCTGAAACTTCGGTTGTGAAATTACGGAGGGCGTAGGATCTATATAGTTGTTGCCTGTCAGGTAGAACCTCAAGCTTGGTCCTAAAGCTAAGGAGTAGCAACAGAAACCATCAACACTTTGTCATGAGGGACGGAGCGAAAAACATCGCGACAGAAGCTCAGAACAATGCTACTCCTTTCATCAACACGACACAAATTCAACCTGGACCAGTCCGTCCGCCCCAAATGCCTTGAACCCAGCGTTCCACTGAAGGGACCGAACACGACCTCACGTGGTTGAATTTTAAAATCTTAAGCACAGTAGGCTGTATATGGAAAGCCGCCCTATGGCATCTAGCATGTCGCTTGAAACCTTCCGGAACCTGAACCCTACCCAATCACGGGCCTTGCGACTCACCGCGTTCTTTTGCTACCAATGCTTCCTTCCCCTAGTATGCGTTCCACCCTACCTTAAACCCCACTTATAACTACCCGTGAACCTCCAAGTAGGCCCTAAACCCTATACCCCTATAGAATCCCAGCTTTTGCCCGTGAGAAGGACCCTGCCACGACGGCTTTCGAAGTTCCCTTACGGGGGATTGGGGTTTAGGTTTTTTTTTTTTAACGGGCCTTTTTTCTGTCTCGCAGATCCAGAAAGCGACCCTCACTGGCCGTATGGTAAAGCTTGTTGTAAGCCGGGGTTTAGGGTTTAGGGTTTAGGATTCCCTTACTCTCTTCACGATGGACGGGAACCCTAGGTGCGTTCCTTAACCTAACCGAATTTAGATTGGTTAAGCGCTGCGGAATCTCTGTAGAAGGTCCGAAAGTCGGACATAACCTATATTGCTATTCCCGATAGAGGAAACGATGTTGAACTTTCAAGGCCGAAACAGAGCCCCTGCATCACACAGAACCCTCCTAGACCAAATTCCTCATCCGATTCGAACCGTCTGCCCGAAGACTACAACAAAAGTCGTTAAGAATAGAGTCGTGCTTCATGTCTTACAAGGTGCCAAGTTTGTATGCTTGTATAAGTTCATGGCTCTGCTTTTCTGTTGTTGATCACCTTCCACACCTTCATCGGCGATCATGTCCCCAGTATGGAAGTCGCACTAAACTAGATATGTAAGCAGCTGTGGCAAAAAAACTCTATCCACGAGCACGGTTATGCCCACAAATAGGGTTATTTCAATAGGGATCCTACTATCAAAACTGTGAGATTCTCGCTTTTTCCCTCAATACACATTATAGTAGGGGGCATGCAGCAAAATTCTGACCTTCTTGGTCCACTTTCATCCCTACAATCTGCTTGGCTTCCATTTCAAGTCCCAAACTTCTGTGCCTAAATCAAAGCCTGAGCTCGAAACCCATAGTTCTAAACCCTAAACTCCAAAATCCCAGGCTTTCATTAGGGTTTAGGGTTTAGGGCTTTCACATCTTGAACCCCAACATCCACTAGCAGAACCTCGCGACGAGACAACGGTACGTATATCCTAGATCCTAGACCCGCTTCCTGGTTGTGCTTCTTCTTCCAGTAGTGCATGGCCCACAAGTCATTTGTGGGACCCTTCGGGTATTTGCCTCTCAAGGAAGCATTTCTAGCCTGCGGTTTAGGGTTTAGGAGTAGGGGTTTACGGTTTACGAATGGTTGAGGGTTGAGGGTTTTCGCAGCTCACACTGGGACACTAAAGGCGAGTCATGTTTGAAGCGATCTCATCGGTGGTGATACATACTATCGATTGAAGGTTGTAGTGTTCGTAGCATACCGCCCTCTATAAAACCAACAGCTATGGGATCGCACAAAGACAACGCGGTTCGTTTACCCTTGCGCTCAGGGATTCTCAGGTTTTGGGATTTCGGCGTGTGTCGTCTTTAGCGCAACCCTGTTGAGGGCCGCGGAGGCCCTGGGATGATGGAAGCACTCCAAGCTGGACACCGAATCTGCTCTTGTGATGGTCTGTCTGGTGCTTAGTAGGGAATGGGGGAATGGATCCCTATAATGGTCCCTATAGAATCCCCAACAATAGTCTCCATAATCCAGTCCCCCCATTCACATTCCCGACTAAGAACCAGACGGTGGTGTGACCAGTAGAACAGGACCAACTTCAAGCCAAAACAAGCTGCAAGTACAAAAACCCATGTCACATACCCAAGGTTTCCGAACGTCGCGCTGAGCCCTAAACCCTATACAACCCTGAACCTTGCACCCGAGAGGGAGCAAATCCCATCAACAAGTAAGCTCCAAATCCCAATCTCTCTCTCTCTCTCCAAATCCCAACAACTGCGTAAAGTCCAAACTTCAAACCCCTAAACCCTAAAACCTTACGTGATGGCCTTCATGCAGGAAGACTTTGCGAGCTTCGCGCGGGTCGAAGATGAGGACCTCGTCCCAGCAAGTGCTTAGGGTTTACGGTTTAGAGTCTACCCTTAGGCCCCAAAGTAGTTCCTTTTTGGGTTCCATATTTAGAATTCTATAAGGTAATCCCAAAAAGGAACTACCTTGGTGCCTATGGTTAGAGCTTATGGTTTGCAGTTCCGGATTCACGGCGTTACCGTTAGTTTGGGGTTTAGAACTTTGGCGTTTAGCGTTGAAGGCCCGTCAACCGCAAACCCTGAACATAAATAATTCTTCAGATTGTGCGAAGCTTACTCACGCAGACTAACTCGAAACTTGTACATCTACAACTTTTGGCCAAGCATCCAGGTGTGGCTCTCGCTCGGATTGTCTGCGGACTGCGTGCATAGACCCTAAAACCTCTGAACGGACCAAGTCTCATTGCCAAGAGGTTGTCTTCAGAAAGATGAACGCTCAAGAGACACCCTAAACCCTCAAACCCTACACAGTAAACCCCAGAAGGAATACCCTAGACCATGGAAAAAGAAACCCAAAACCTTTCCCAAACTATACTTTAAGCATCCACCCTTGATCCGGAACACACATGAAAGGAGAGCGATGGCCGAAGCCTACTCTAAACCCAGCCAAACCCTACATACAACCAAAAACCCCTAAACCCCAAAACCCTAGACCCTATCAACACCGAAACCCCTAAACCCTAAACCCTATAAACCCTATAAGCCCTATAAACCCTAAACCCAGAAACCCCTAAACCCTAAATACCTTAAAGGCCCCATGTCACCAAGCCTGTAGCCGACCTTGAACTTCCCGAGTCAAGCGTAACGCAGACCCGTACCCAGAGCGCCCAATACCCCCTAATTAAGGAGTATACTTACCTTAGATTATGGGGTTTTGGATGAGGGTTTTCTACGATTCTATGAAGCGGTATATACCTACATAGTAGGGGCCTTAGTATTAAATTCTGATTTAAGTTCTATTCCTGAATGAAGGAGTATGAGCTCCTTGGGTAACTCAACAATGCCCCTTCAAACCGGATGCCATAGGGATCCGAATACCGTATTAAGGCCGCTAGAGAAAGCTGGATTACGATAACGTTGAGAGGGGATTACGATCAATTTGAGAACCTGGGGATCTCCCCCCAGTAGCAGAGAGCCTAAGATAAACCGCCTGTTTTCAGCCCGATAACCTCTGGTTCCCATAGTATTAGGGCTGGGAGCTTAGGGAGTAAAGCTAGAGGTTTAAGGATTTGTAAAATCCGGGCATCACGGGACGTTCCTTTCGAGGTATAAATCGGCGCGACAGCGATCCTAGCACAGACTAGTTTTCATTCTGCACCTTCTCGTGGGTTCGGAGGGTTACGTAAGTTACGGCGGCTGCAAGCGAGTTGCCGAGTTGTCGTCTCCCGGCATCGTGGTGTTCACGATGGGGCCATAGGTGTCATACATGTGCTGGTGGTACTTCTCCTGAGAGACAACCAAGGGCAGCCCGCTTTTACAAGGCCGGTAGGGCTTAGGCTTCTCGGGTTAAGTTTCTAGGGTTTACGCTCTCGCTCTAGGATAGCTTAGTGCTCAAGGTTTTGGGGTTTCAGCACTAGGGCTTAGGGTTTACAGGGCTTCCGGTTTTAGGGTTGGTTTGAGGGTTGTTGGTTTTAGGGTTTTGGTGTTTAGACTCTCCCTCGCAACTCAATCTCAGCCAGGCGAGCTCTCGGTGTGCATGAAGGGTTTTGGTATTTTAGGGGAACCAAGCATTCCCTTTTGTGCAGCAGGCCTGGTTGTCCAAAGACTCGCCTAAAATCTTAACCTGAAGCCCGTTTCCAGATCCTTGTTTTAGGAACCCAGCCTTGGAAAATCCCCATCAACCCCAAACCCTAAACAGAGTTGATCCTAAACCCTACACATCCCCAAGCCCTCAACAATAAACATCCCTAAGCCCGAAACACCCCTAAACCCCAAGGATTGAAACCAAGGATTGAAAACTCTCAACCCTAAACTCTGAATTTGGCGAAGCAACGTCACAAAAAGTTTCAAGAGCTAACCTTCACCAGCTTGGAGGTTCATGGGTAGTCATAAGTGGGGTTCTCTAAGTTCCCTAATATGGTATACGTATATCGTTACACTACTTATAGCTCCACTTATAACTACGCCTGAACCTTCACTTGTCTTATAGTCACGACGAGATTGCACCAATGAAATTGTGCATGCCGATCACGCGACGACCGTTTGACAATCAGTGCTTGTGCAGCATGAACAGTCATCCAACCTACATGTCCCCTTCTTGCGGTATCACTGCTGAAGGTTCCCTGGCACATACAGTGAATGCCGTATTGCCATTCCTCACGGTGCGCTTGAGACCACTCGCATGCTGGTCCCGAAGCTGTAAACTCCAATCCCTAAAACCTAAACCCTAAACCCGAAACCCTAACTCCAATCCCTAAAACCCTAAACCCTAAACCCTAACTCCAATCCCTAAAACCCTGACGCCTGGAAGCCTAAAGGCTGAGCTCAAAGCTTTACAAGGCCTCGACCTCAACCGCCGAACTAAATGTGCGTGTGTGAATGTTTGCACGTGCATGCATCATGCATGCGTGTAACATGTAGGAATGTAGGATTGAGGAATGCCTGGGAGCATGTATCGACGTATGCATGCATGTATGGGTTGTATGCAGTGTGTGCATTGCGTCCATGTATCCGCTGATATGCTCTCAAGTGCCACAGGCTACAGTTTTTTCCGAACCAAAAGAAGTTGAACAAATCAGAAACGCCCATGTATGGGCCTGTGCTAGACGTCTCTAGAAACTACAACGAAGCCCGCAACACTCCCGTCAGCCCCCGCCCTATGCCAAGACATCGAGTCATTGACAGAAAAGGCTCAAGCCCCTTCACGCCATCGAAAGACAGGAATGTTGGCAGTGCGCCAAGAACGGGCCACTTCCTCAGCTTCCGTCGGCTCCGGGCTTGCGGCTGGTTGTTTATCAACGTGTCTACTTATGGTCTCTTGATAAAGCCTTAAAGGAACCCTAAACAACCTCTATATAAACCTTAATGGACCCCTTATAGCTACCCTTCCAGGCACCCTTAAAAGGACCCTATACCCTGAACTCTACCTAAACATCCCAAACCTGAAGTGTCTCGAAGCGGCGGCCCGGGAATCTGCGAGAATGGTAAAGCAGTTCCTTCGAATCCTCGCTGCCTTTGTGGGAGGTTGCATCGGGTTTAGGTCTAAGGGGTTGTGTGATAAGAGGCTTAAGCAACGGTTGTTCGAGTTATATAAGGGTTTGGCATCGGGGTTTTCGAAGGGTTCTGCAAAAGCCGTCGTAAGGCCTTAACGGATTTCAAGAAGCTCTTTCGTCAAGGGGCTAAATAGGGTTTCATCAGGTTTCTATACGTGTGGCTTCAATGAGTCCATATTCTACCGGCTGTCAGAACAAGACCTTAAACTTCAAACCCAAGTTTAGGGCTTGTGGTGTTTGAGGTAGAATGGTGTAGATCTGCGTCGTTTAGGGCTTAGGGGCTTACGGTTTGAGGCATTCCGGGTACATGGACTTAATGACTTGCTGTCCACCCCGAGTCCAAACGACAACCAAAGAGACCCTAAAACTGAGGAGCCAAAAGATCCGACAAATGCAAACTGTTGACTTCAGGGTTTAGGCTTTAAGATGTTTAAGGACTGTTGACAGTGATACCACTAGTAAAGCTAAAGGACTAGATTTCAGAATTGTGTGTGTATGCTGCGCTACACGCCCAAAACCCAAGCCGCCATAGTATTGGCAACAACGGTACTGAACATGCCAGATCAAGAGATAAAGTGTGCATACCCTAGGCCCTAGACCGTGGACCCTACAGATCCAGCGATCAAGTGTGCTGCGCCACACACTCGCAGAGCCTCCAATGAACTATGGGACGGAAAACAAACACCTCTACAAACCTCTTAGTCTTACATCATACGCCTGTAACATTGTAAACGGCCACATGACCATATTCTGTAACATGTACAAATTTTGCAACATTACACCCAACGCAACTGACGTTGCTCCCACATTACACGACCGTGCTGGACTTTCGGGTGCTGTTGGTGCCACTGAAGTTGTTCGAAATCGTTCCACGGGAGTTCCAGAAACAGAGAATCTTCGTATGGACCCTTGACTACTCGAATCCTCACGGCAAGGGCCGCCACACAGGAACCCCCTACCTCAAGACATCACCCAGACATGATGCTTGTCTCATGACAACTTGAACAGAGTGCACCGTCGTAACCTGTTTTGAACCAGGGGCTTGTCTCATGCCATGCCAGGGAACACCCCTTCCAACTCACGGGCAGAGGCACGAACCTTAAATCCGACCTTGTCCACGCTCGGATGGGGCGCCCATCATCCGCAACTATCAATTCGCAATCGCCTCAGCAAACCTCCTCCGCTGAAACTCCAGCATGATTTCAGACTCGGTCTTCAGCAGCTGTTTCATCACATCCACTTCACGCTCACCGTTGACCGAGCAGATCTGGCCCTCCTTCACCACCTGACGAAGGTAATGTAGGAACCTGATGAAGAAACCTGGGCCTACAACCCCAAAATAGTATGATTCATGCTCCCTTCACGATTTCGGGGTACCACGAGCCGGCCGTTCTTCGCCAGGGCTACTACGAATTCCGCAGCTGATCCCACACAGCACGGCTGTCACCACCGGTGCGCGAAGATCCCCAGGTCACGACAGATCCATCGTCAAGAACAGCAGCAAAAGCGCCAGTAGAGGCTTGGATCTGCTGCACATCCTTCAGCTGATCCTGCACAGCACTACTGTCGCCGCCACAGCGAGCATCTCCCCAAGTCACGACAGATCCATCCTCAAGAATGGCAGCAAAAGCGTAGTGCGAGGCTGAAATCTGCTTCACATTCTTCAGCTGATCGCGCACAGCACTACTATTACCACCATAGGCATCCATTCCCCAGGTCGCGATGGAACCATCACAGAGAATGGCAACACAAGCGGAAAAAGTGGCTTGGATCTGCTGCGCATTCTTAAGCTGAACCTGTACAGCACGACTGTCACCACCAAAGCGATCATCTCCCCAGGTGACGACAGATCCGTCACCAAGTATGGCAGCAAACGCAGAACTGCAAGCTTGGATCTGCTGCACATTCTTCAGACGGTCTTGCACAGCACTACTGTCACCACCCTTGGCAGCATCACCCAGGTGACGACAGACCCATCACCCAGGATGACAGCAAAAGCGTAGTCGGAAGCTTGGATCTGCTGCACATTCTTCAGTTGATTCTGTACAGCACTACTTTCACCACCCTTGGCAGCATGACCCCAGGTGACGACAGATCCATCACCAAGCATGGCAGCAAACGCCGCAATACAAGCTTGGATCTGCTGCACATTCTTCAGCTTATCCTGCACAGCACTACTGGCACCACCCAGCGCAGCATCACCCCAGGCCACAATACATCCGTCACCAAGAATGGCTGCAAAAGCGTACTGGGAGGCCTGGACCTGCAGCACATTCTTCAGCTGGTTCTGTACCGCACTACTGTCACCACCCGTGGCAGCACCACCCCAAGTGACGACAGATCCATCACCAAGAATGGCAGCAAAAGAGTACTTCGTGGCTTGGATCTGCTGGACATTCTTCAGCTGTTTCTGCACAGCACTACTGTCGCCACCCTTGGCAGCATCACCCCAGGTGACGACAGATCCATCACCAAGAACAGCAGCAAAAGCGTAGTCAGCGGCCTGGATCTGCAGCACATTCTTCAGCTGGTTCTGTACCGCACTACTGTCACCACCCGTGGCAGCACCACCCCAGGTGACGACAGATCCATCACCAAGAACAGCAGCAAAAGCGAGAAGGTGGCACAAGCCTGAACTCGAGTTACGTGCAAGATCAGCCAATCACCATTCTGAACCCTGGCATCCTGTATTCGTGCATGCTGATCTAGAACACAGCCAGATGAATCCACGAGCCGCCCTCTTCCGACGATTCCAAGTGCGGCATGTGCCCAACGCTTTAGTAATCCAACTTCTTCTTCCAAGCCGGCTTCCACGGAAGCTTTCTTGCCACTGAGAAGTCCAACTTCCACAGCAATCGACATGTGGGGGTTTCCGAAAATAGGGGACCCTAATACAGTTAAATAGCAGGATCCTTGTTATCAGGAGCCTCAAAAAAAGGTACTCCCAATTTTCGGAAACTCTAGACCCTGAACCCTTTATAGAACCCTTATAGTACCCTTATACTACCCCTTTAAAGGAACCCTAAGGTACCCTAGGACGGAAGGTTCTTTTTCACTTGCTGGAAAGACAACAAACGTTAACAAAGAACAGTGCTCGAACTTAATGTAGGGGCCTTAATGATTCGAATAGGGTGTGGGGCCCACTATACTATACTCATAATAAGGAACCCCCAAACTAGCATAGGTAACTATAAAGGCCCCTATATTAACCCCGTTTAGGTAAGGCTTCCAGAAGCGTTGGGGCAAGAAGTTGGGTAGCTTCGCAGCTCGAGCCAACATGCTGCATGGGGTTTGGGGTTTAGGGGTTTAGGGGTTTAGGGGTTTGGGGGCTTAGGGTTTAGGGGGGATGTCGGCTCAGGGAGGTAGTTGTTACCGTTCCGGAAGAGTAGATTCAGACTTGCAGGGCGAAGGGGTGTCAGGGTTGAACACAAACCCCAAACCCTAAACCCCCAAACCCCGAATCCTAAACCTCGAATATAAAAAAAGACGAATTCTAAACCCCCGAACCCCAGATCCCGAATCCCAAACCCCCCCGAATCCTAAACTTAAACTCCGAATCCTTTTTGAGCAGGGAAACTTCGAATCCTAAACCCCGACTCCTAAACCCGGAATCCTAAACCCCAAAACCTAGACCCCGAATCCTAAACCCGGAGTCTCAAACCCCGAATCCTAAACCCCCGAATCCCAGACCCCGAATCCCAAACCCCGAATGCTCAACCCCGGAATCTCAAACCCCGAATCCTAAACTGGGCCTTTAAGTAACCATGGAGAAAAAAGTATAAACTTTTATTTCATAATGGTTCCTTTAAGAAAAAAGTATTAAAGTATGGTACTCCAACTCCTGAGGGTCTGTGCACTGGCCGGATCTCTGTGGAAGTGCCCAGAGACTCCGATATCCCCTAAGGAATATACCGTTAAATCATATAAAGGAGCCTACTATAATTCAAGGTATATAATATACCTTGAATTATAGTAGGCTCCTTTATATGATTTAAGGTATATTCCTTAATGAAGGGATATTGGAGTCTCTGGGCTAAGTTACATAGGGTCCCTTTTTGGGTTCCGTCAAGGGATCCATTATAAGGGTTTCAATAAGGTTTCTATAAGAGTATGTACTGTAAGGGTAGTTCTCTGAATTCGGGCCCCTTTTAGGGTCCTATCTGTGAGGGTGCCATTCCATTTTGGAGACCTGAAAAGGGACCATAATTTCAAGAACTACCAAGTGCTTCGTGGTTTAGGGCTTGGGGCTGGCTTACAGCTTCTGTCTTCGGGTTTGGCAGACTGTTCTTTGAGTTTCTGCGGGCGGCTTCAAGGCACCACGACGACGATTCGTTACCATCATGTCTCTTGTTATTTAGTACAAGCACTCTCAATACCCTAAACCCGAATATCACGAGCTTCTAGGCTCTTAGGACTCTTAGGTGCGTTCGTGCTACTCTGTGTTTTGTTGCCCCATGTTCGGCCCTGAACCCCTAATACCCTAAAAACAAGCCTGAAATCCTAAACCCCTAAACCCTCTGCGCTTTCCCCAATCTTTGGGTCACAAGTCGTCCAAAGTCAGCTCCTCCTGGAGAGTGCTCGACGTGGGCTGGTCTGGGGGATCCTCAAGCAGAAGCTTCAAGCTCATCTCCGTATCCTTATCATCTTTTGTCGTTTATAGGCTCCAACTGCAGGTACAGAAAGAATTCCTACCAGCATGAGCGTTATCATCTGGGGTTAAGGGTTTAGCGTTTAGTTAGTATCCTAACTAAAGGTTATAACGTTTGGGAATACATAAGGATTTTAGACACCCCTCACAAAAATCCCCCCCAAAAAAAACATAGGTTACTACCTGTTCTACCGCTAAGTATCTGAGTTGGTTGCTGATGCTCTTTGACCTTTGGAAGCCGTGACCCTCTCGCTGGCCTCCATGCTATCCAAAAGCTCATCTAAACTCATCTCTTCGACCTCTTTGCGCGACAGCCGTGCTCTCGGCTGTGCTGTGGGATTCTGCTCGGTTCCAGTGCGTTCTTCGGGCAGCTTCTCCGCCTTCGCCTTTTCGACCCGGCTCATTATCTCGAAGGCATCTCTGGGCGTAGTGCGCAGTCCTGAAACATCCGTGGCAACGGCGGTTCTAAACAGCTCCAGCACCGGAGCATCCAAGGAAGACTCCTGCCCCTTGCGCTTGCAGAAAAGGTCAAAGTTGACGACGGAGCCCTTCTCTCCCCAAATATCCTCCTCATGCCCCCGGTAGTTCTGGGAATGAAAGATCGGCAGCCGGAGGAGCACGCAGTCGTACTTGCTCCTCTTGAGGGCACGCAGCAGCTCGGAGTTCTTCTGCTTGGGGTTCCGATACTCCTTGGTCTTTCTCTTGGGCTCCTTTAAAACTACAAGTGCTTGACACAGCCTTTGGGAGAACTCAGACCACAAGGAGTAAAAAAGGCTCTTCAAACACTCCACGCCATAACAAGGCTCAATGAAGAGCAGTGGCCGGAACTTCCGCAGCAGCGGCAGCGCGCCTTTGATCACTGCAGACTCCATGGCCTCAGCATCAATCCTGAGCTGTTCTTGGAAAAATCAACTTGGGGTTGGGTCTAAGTCTAAGGTGCTCGTTCACAGATTAAATCTAAACCGATATACCGATTGAAGCGAAAAAGTCGAGTTCAAGAGCTGCCCAGGATCTTCACGAAGTCCAGTTGCGGAAGGGATAGCTGTTCCAGCGTAAGAACCGAGTACTCATCCCAGGCGGTGGACTGGCGATCTGTCTGCGTCGAGGCATCGTGAATTTCCAGCTCGTGAAAGTCCATCGATCCGAAGTTAAAGAACTCTTGCTGCTTAAATGCGAGTTCCCCGCGATCCATGAAGACTTTCCCGGGCCGGTCCGCCACCACGGCCTGCCTCACCTCCACATTCTCCAAGGAGTTCAAGGCGGTGTTAGCAGCCAGAGCTGCAAACGAAGAGTAGAAGGGCTCCAGTGCAATGACGCGGCCAGGAGGCCCGACCAAGCGAGACAGTGCCAAAGTGAGGGCACCCACGTGAGCGCCGACTTCCACGACCACCTGACCAGGGCGCAAGAACTTGGAGAAGAAGTCCACCTGGGCGGTTGTCAAACTTGAGGTCCCATTTTGGCCCCTTAATACAATTCGGCCCTAAACCCTAAACCCTAATATTTAGGCTACCCCAAAACCCAGAGCCTCCAAAACTCCTTAATTAAGGAATGTACCTTAAATCATATAAGGGATCCTATTATAATTTAAGGTATATTCCTTAATTAAGGGGTTTTGGAGGCTCTGGGAAAGGGATCATAATTTCGACCACTCCCCACCTTCTTCTGCCCCCACTCTCCATAGACCTCCAGGGAGCGGCCGATATACCAGTCTAGGGGATTGAAGAGCATCACCTGGGATCTTCTGGGGTCCTTTAAGGGCTACTATAAGGGATCTGTAAGGGTATTACATTTTAGGGGCCTTAATCATTACCTATACCTGAGGAATTTAATTCACTATTTTTAAGCCCAAATAAAGAAAATAATTAAAATAAGTTAATATAATAGGGATCTATAGTAAATATAATATGGTTTCCTTAATATGGTAACCCAGTCACACCATGCCGGCACTGCCGAAGGCGATTGAAGCCCCTCTCTGGCCGAGGAAAGGCTCTGCCCTCATCTACGTACCTCCAGTCCCTCGCCAGACAGTCCTGCAGGCCCCCGTAGTTTCGGCTACAGGCCACGCGGAGCCGGCCGTAGTCATTTTGCAGGCATTTCTCCAAGCTGCGGAAGCTCTCGTGGCAAAGTGGGTCCCTTTCGCCCTCGCGTGCCGAAGCCAGGACTATGAGATGAAAGCAACTGGCCAACATGCTCATCAGCTCATCGTCCCGGTTGTACCGAAGCCAACACCGACCTTCTGCCTCCACATGGCCGAGGTCCAAGCTGTCTCTCTGTCCATGCCCTTCTCAAGAACAACTGCCGGCTTGAACCTGTTGGTTGATTCTGTAGAGTACAATTAAGACCGCTCTGCGTCAGTGTGTCGAGCGCTGCTGGAAGCGTGCAGTTTGTTTGACGTGGAGCTGCGGCTCACGGAAAAATGTTAAGGCACCTCCATCTTGCGAAGAGTTCACACAACAGAGCCGATGACACTCTCAAGCCAAGTCTAATTTAGCCCATGATGTTTCTGACATGGTGGTGTACTACTTCAGAACGGCCGGCTAACTGTTCGGGGGGGGGGGGCAAGCCCAAAACACAGCAGCTCACCAAGCAAATGTCCTGAACGGAAACCCGACAGTTTTCATCAGTCATCCCCGTAAACCAGGCCAACCTTTCCAAACTGCCGCCAAGCAACAGCTGCTCCGCTGCTGAGACAGCAGCCGAGCGGCGCACATTGCCTGAGGAAAAGTTTTGATTCTGGAACACCTCATCCCCGTAGATCCAAGCTCACCCGTGAAATCATCCTGAACACTAAAGCCAAAACACTGTACTGAACAATTGTGTTGCATGGAAGTTCGACACTCTGGAACGGGAGACGGGCATGCTGCTGAAATGCTACTTCAGTTTGGCCGGGGGCCGATAGAACCCTGAACCTATCCCCTTCCCTCCCTCCATCATTCTCCCGCGCTCTCTCCCTGCTCAACCTCTCCCTCTGCCATGGGACCTCAGCACATTACCTGAAAGTTCGATGCCCCAAACTTTAACATAATGCTTGAATGCTTGAACCCATCATGTCTTGAAGTGCAGGCTGACGGCCCAAAAGGCGAAACGCCATGGGATTCAAAACGCTTGCTCAACCGCCGCTGCGAACCAAACACTGAGGGAAGAGTTGCAAGGAATTGGCTTAAGCGACCCTTAACCCAAAGCATCCATAAACCCGAAACCTTTGCTGCTCCGAGTATGCGAACACCTGGGCCCTCTACGTAGAACCCCACTTCTGCACAGCAGTGGGCAAAACACACAACAAGAAGCATAAAACCACATGCATCACCCCTAAACCCTAAACCCTAAAAACCTGAACCCTAAACCCTTCGAAAACCTGGGACTTATGGCTCAGCCCTGCTTCGGCGCGCGAACAGCAGAAACACGGTGGTTCCTCCCTGATTGTGAGTCTGTGGACCGAGCAGCGGAAGACAAAAACACGGAAAAGTTGTACAAGTCACCTTGCCTTACTTGTCCAGTATCCTGGAGAACTAAAGGCCAACTTTTGGGAGTATGTTGGGGTTATACAGGGATCCTACTACCTTTTACTGGGTTAATAGGTTTAGGGTTTAGGGGTTACCTGCTCTACTACTACTTTGCGGAACCTGCAAACACTAAGATCAAGGGATTAGTAAGACAAGGCCTTACAATCCCAAACTTGGCCTTAAGTCTAAGGCGAAGCCACACGTTGTTCACCGAATTGTGCGTGAACTCGGGGCTGCACTTGCGAACACCCATACAAATTGGTAACAAGAAAAGTGCGTGCAAAGGAACACCTGATGTAAAAGGATCAATGGGGTGTTGTCACACAGTTTCCCAAACTCAAATAACTCCAATGTTTCAAGAGCCATCTACGCACGAATCGCTCGAAACGACTCCGAGATCCGAACGTCGAAGACAAGTCATCGTTGGGGGTTTAGGGTCTAATGACTAGGGTTTCGGGGTACATTATACTAGAATTACGATAAGGAACCCCCGCAAGGCCTATGCTAAGTATTAAGGCCCCTGCATTTTCCGATATTCACGAGGTCCTACAGTCCTGCACACTGAATCCTGATAGCCTGAAGCCGCTACACATGGCAACCCGTATGTCAGACTAGCGACTACGGTCTGACTCCACCGTACTTGAAGTAGTTATCTAGTGGAACTAGGACTTTCGTATCTCATGTCTGACAACTGGTGGTACTGTAGCAATTCCTGCAGTACCACGTGGAGTTATCCTAGTTTTACTGAAGACAAGGGTAAGAGCGAATCTCCCTACAAAAAGCAGCGCCAGCCTAAACAAGGATCCAACGAGAAGAAGCGTCACGTCTCAAATCATAACATTAAGCCCCACGGCCCTGAAACCCCGAAGCTGAACTGTCGGATTTTCCACCTCCCTCCAGAAGCGAGGAAACTGTACAACCAGCTGTCTGAGGGCGCTCGTTTACGGCTCGCGGAGGTTGGGTTTTCCAGGTGCTCCCCCCATACACACGGAGACAGCATATCAGATCTATTGCTGGAACTAGTAGAGCAGGCCCAATGATGAATCGATACCCAGACAGACCCGGGCTATGCTTCTAAGTACGTTCTAAGGGCTCAGAACATCTCTTGCTCGTAGCTGATCGGCCGCTTTCGCTGCTTCAGCCGCCTTGGCCGTTCATAGAGTAGCCCTCAGGCTATCGCTCGGGATTAGAATCTGGCTTTGGCGAGTATTAAATATTATATACTACCTATAGTCTCCATTGTAGTTCCTTTTTGGGGTTACCTTATACGATCCTTAATATATAATTGGTTAAACCAAAAAAAGGAACTACAATGGAGACTATAGGTATGCTTATAACGAGGAACCCTAAAGAGCAATATTGGCATTCGTAATTATTCCGATCCCTTGTCTGGGCTAGTGGGCTATTCTCCGTCTCTAGGGTATCTTGGGCTTCAATGCTGGTATTATTGTGCTAGCTCTGAGGCACGCCGGCTCTCATTCAGAGGACTACAAATTCCAAAAAGCAGGAGCTTCTCGACAGGAGACCGGTTCCGGTGTAAAACAGAACTTAATTAATTACGAGCTTGCCATCGAAATTTTGGGAATGTGGGTTACGGAGCAGCCCGAAACCTTAAACCCTGGAACCTACAATCCTAAAACCCTAAACCCTGAACCCTAAACTGCAACTGAGAACGCACTTTGATTTCCGCATCAGGTCATCGTTTCCATTATCACTTCCGCTGTACACTTACCCAGAGGGTCCATGTAAAAGGCCATCCATTATAATGGTTTCGGGGGCCAAATTCCAAAAGAGTAGTACGTGTGGTTGTGCCCCCTTTCCCCCCTCCCCGCCAATGGTATCCCCCGTTTGGTCGGGCCTTGAGCTTGCGTGTGGAACGGTTGGGTGGCGTGGTTTAGGGTTTAGGGTTTAGGGTTAAGTTTAGGCCTCCACCCAGCTGTGCATGTGATCCTCCCCCCTTCCCCCCTATTGGAGCGGCTGCGGTCTTCAGCTTCGGTTTACATCCGCACTCCGCACAGGCGCCTAAGGAGACCCGCTCAGTTTTTTCAGAAATAGCGTTGGGGACGGGGCGTGGGGCCGGAACGCACAGCGCACAACCATATCTATATATGTATATACATGTACATAATTATATATATATATATATTATAAGGACTTTCTGGGCTAGGTTACAGAGGGAGGCTCCCAAATGAACATGTCCAGCTGTTCCTAAGGTTTGAGAACAAAGCCGATCACAAAAGGTGTAGCTGCCCCACGAAACGCTCACGAAGCATCCATATAAAGCCTTGGAACGCTCAGAAGCATCCATATAATGCCTTGGAACACCTGATGACAATGCGTGAACCCCTACCAAGTTCACCAAATACTTCACAAACATCTATAACAGCCCTTTCAACTTTCAACAGAACCCAAAAAACCTAAAACTTAAACCCGTAAGCCCCCGCACCCTAGAACCCCAAAATCCTTAACCCAAAATCCTAAAACCCCAAACAGTATGAGGACCTTGCTCCGCAGCCTCCTCCTCCTCTTCCGAAGAGTCCGCCTCAGACTTCTCCACACAACGAAATTTCTTTCGCCACCTACTTATAGTAAAAGCCAGAAAGTTGGAACATCAATATCCTCGTGCCCTTAAGGTAGAGTATAGGGGATCCCAGCACGAATCCTCCTAAACCCATGTTCCAACTTTCTGGGGCTCACTGTAGGGTGTAGTCTCCATTGCCAATCTTATGTTTAGGATCTTGAGGTAACCGAGGTATCCGAAAACAAACTCCACAATTCACAATGGAGGCTTTAGGTAGGGTTCCGGGTGTGGGGATGGATGAAATGACATTTCGGGATCCTTTCGAAGCCCCTGACGCACTTTACGTGGAAAAGAGTTGCTGCAGTGTCTGCCGGGCGTCTGTGGATGCTACGGTCATTGCTGCACTCTCATGCAAGCCGATACTAGCGCTGCTGTGGCATGGATGCCCTGGTCATCGAGACCACCAAAAAACTAAAAGCTTAGTCCCCCAGAGGCTCCATACATAGTACCATTATGGAATTAGGCCCCAAAAGACCATCCTTATCAGGGTTTTAGGGACCAAGTTCCATAATGGTACTATATATGGAGCCTCTAGGTTAGTTTTGCTGAGGTCTTGACCTGCGGCGTCAGCAAACGCAAACAAGCATACGATCCTGCGTCCCGTGTCCTTCCGACCGTTAACCGGTGGTGTGCACAGCGTCCCAACCTAAACAACTCGAGACCCAGATTCAAGGGATCCTCAGTCACACCCATTAGTTCAAAGTTCCGGTACGTCCTGGGAAAGCCTATTTCACTGACCTCCCCAAGAGCAAATGTATATTCCGAGCTGTCATATCCCCCCCTCTCTCTCTCTCTCTCGCTCTCTCTCTCTCTCTCGCTCTCTCTCTCCCCCCCTGTCTCCGTCTCTGTCGTCCTTCTGAGATTGCGACATCTGCCTGCTCCGCAGGGTCGACACCTTCTTGCCAAAAAGCTCGGGAACTTAAACACGTGACTGACAGCAGGGGAACCAAGGGCTGCAAGGTGCGGCAAATCTCGAAACTCGAGCAGCGAACTCTTAGCCTGAGCTTCTGTACGAGTTTTACTTGCTAAGATTCAGATAAGCATATATATATATATACATAATTTATATATATATATGTATATATTCTCTAATTGTGTAGGTGTTTCTGTATAAAGAAAGGCTATCGAGTCAGCTATTCGTTTATCTACTTACCCAACCTCTACCGAAACATTGCACTGTAAGCTCTGCATACTCGATGAAACGTTCCGAAAACCTACATAACCTAGGTTCCCCAGTAGACCCTCAGTAATAAGGGTACCCCTTTTTCCTAGTGCTCAGTTTTAATAAGGGAACCCCCGGATTAAGAAGACAAAAGGGTAACACTGAGGAACCTACATAACTCCAAAGCCAGGAAGTCTGGCGCACGAATCCTCACATCAACCCATTTGGTATCCCCTAGATCCCGTACATAATCCTTACGAGACCCCTTATAGTGTCGTATCGTAACCCTATTCCAGCTATTTTCGACGCTCACACTCGGCATTACTAGGCGAGGTCTGTAGAGGAGCTTGGAACTACAGTGCAGGAGCAGGTCATTGCCAAATTAAGGCCCCCATATGCTTGCACCTCTAACCCTGGCTATCCGACCTGACTTCTGTCTCCGGAATTCATGCCAGGACTGAAGCCGATCCCTGCAAGTTATGGTGTTGGATGTAGGGTTTAAGATTTTGGCATCGGGCTTGCGGCTGAAGGCTCTGATTTTAGGCGGGAGTTGGGTTTAAGTCTTCCGCTGCATCTTAATTTTGAGCTGCTTTTGTCCCCCGCCATCCACTGAGCCAGACAAGGCTTCAGGTTTAGGGTGCTGCAGGGGTTATAAGTCCCCGACTACGGATTCCAATCAAAGTTGCCCTACGTGTAACCGCACTGACAACTACCCATGAACCTGCAAGTAAACCCTAAACCTTAAATTAAACCCTATAGAACCCTGACAGGAACCCTTAAAGTACGACCTCCCTAAACCCGCTTGAACCTTTAAAGGAACCCTTAAAGTAAAAATCAGACCTTGGACTCGGACCACTGAAAAGATCGAGGCCGCCAGCCATGGAAGCCCAGTAGCGCCTGCAGTATGGAGCGGGGGTGGTATGGTTTAGGGTTTATATTTAATTTATAAGGTTTAGGGTGTAGGGTTAAAGGTTTAGGGTTATGAGGGTCCAGGTACCTAGGGTTTTAGGTCCCAAATTCCATACTCTGAATGGTTTTTGGTCCTTGAAGCCCTACGATTTAGGTACATGGACCCTCCGGGATAAGCTTACCATAGTTCTATTGGGGACAAAGGGGAAGTATACTGCTAGGCTTCTATAATAGACTCAGATTTTCTGTCGTTAAAGGCTTTGTCAGGGCTTTCCGGGAAGTTTCGCAAGCGCTATAGTAAGCCGCAGCCAGCACCCGCACGGAAAGCCATGAAGAATCACCGTTCCAAGAAAAAGCCGAACCATAGGAACCGGATATTCTGTGCCTTGTACGACCATTAACCTGCTGAGACAGAAACAAAGCTCATCATCCTGAGCCTGTGAGTTCAGGGGAAGTAGCAGAGGTCCAACACCTGTGCAGCCGACAGCCAAAGCCCTGAACACCCTGGACCTTGACACTCCTAAATCTCTAAACACTTGTTTTTGCAACTAGCCTGCAGCGAAATCCTATAACCCTACATACATTGATAACGTCCTGCTCTCTTCATTGGAAGGCATGCCGTGTTTAGGTCAAATAAACATAGATGCAACAAACGAGAACTTCCGTTCGCTTGGCACGGACCCTTGCATCAGCCCAAAATCGCAAGATCCCGAATACAAAAAATCCCCAATTGAGGATGCCTGATATGAGGTGTATTGGAGCTAAGAAAGCACCTGAACATGAAGGTGGTGCTTATGCACTTCGGTGTTCTACAAGTAGATGTGGCTTTGGTTGCTCGATCTTTGTACTGCAATTTGATGTCATTCGACCCTTGCCCTCTTACATGGGCACAGAGCCCGAAGCACAACGGCCGGAAGCCTTCGAGGCTGGGACTAAACCGCTTCTACTTCTTGCTCTGAACGACAAACCCTAAAATTAAGCCCTAATTTCTTTCGTCAGGACTTGTGGAATCGCCTCAAAGCCTTTTGCAGCCAGGCCTCCTGAGGTGTTGCCTGGTTTTCGCCTGAAAGCCAAAAACCCTCAAACCTCAAACACCCAAGACCTCAAATTCCAAAATGCCCAACACCCTAAACCATCGAATGCCCAATTCTCCCCAAAATGCCCCAAACATCGGGTTCCAAGGATTTCAGGTTTCCGGGCCTTTCTTCCTCTTCGGGCGACACTCGCCGCACCTCAACCTCGCCACGAAGGTTCCGGGGATCGGTCTTGAACTCCCAAAACGGGAGGACTCCCGTAAGGTTCCTTTCAGGGCTTCTAGAAGGGCAATTTCATAAGGGCGGCTACATCCCCATGACGGATCGGAAGGTCTGTTGCTGCAGGGCTTAATCAGGCTCTAAGATTTGGTCCGTAAGGACTAGAAACTAAGGCAGTGGGGAATATTTAGCATACACAATTAGAGTAGGGTTTTGGGGTGCGTTACAATGCAGCTCTGATGAGGAAGCCCACAATAGTAAGGGTACTGATTCAGGCCCATATGTCATTTATGTTGATCTTGGTGCCCGGCAGTCTCGTCCACCTCTTCGTTCTCGATCGATGGGTGCTGCTTCCGCGCTCCTGCCGGAGATACACAACCGGTACTTGATTCATGGGCAGTTAGAAATGGGGTTGACAAGTTGGGGGAACTGTAATTATGACCCACATTAGGGGACTTATAACTCCACTTGTAACTACCCATGAACCTCCATGTACAGGTTTCTTGATCTATGCCATCCTACGAGCTTCTCCAGCAGAGACAACGAGATGGTAGGATTGGCTAGGGAGGGTTTAGGTGAGGGGACCCGTTTGCAGTACTGAACATGAACGGTCTCGTATGACAAAGGACGCACGGCTGAACAGCGTGTCGACACACAGGCTTGACTTCACATTTTGTCATAACTAGCCCTTGAAAGCAACGGCTCAACAACATACGAACCCAAGGATGCCATGCGCGCTGCCTTGCGCCTCTCGTCGAGGAGGTGCCGAAGGCCCCGCCTAAGCATACTTGGAGGACCATGGAACTTAAGACGAGAGCAGCCTCGCTTCTGCCCCTCAACCCTGAACGTCCTTATGTTTACCTAGTTCATTGTTGGGATAGTATTCAAAATCCAAGTTTATGTTCCTCATTGGGTTTAAGTACCCATAAAGATGTAAAATGTTACCCAACTATGACAAAGTTACTCTAAACCCTAAACCCTAAACGTCCTTCTGTTTACCCTGATAGTCTTAGCAGCACCAAAAACCGCTCCCCGCTTTCAAGATTCCGGCGCTGCAGCTGGAGGGCAGGAGCCCAAGTGCCATGAGCCTAGGGCTGATCGGGTCAGGGTTTAGGGGTTAGGGCTGGTAGGGTTTAGGGTTTAGGGGTTAGTTAGGGTTGATGAGTTTAGGGTTAGGGCTTTAGGGGTTCGGGTTTAGGGTTTGGGGTTTGGGGCTGATAGGGTTTAGGGTTGAGGGGCTAGGGTTTAGGGCTGATAGGGTTTAGGGTTGAGGGCTTAGGGCTGAAAGGGGTTTGCCTTAACCCCAAGCAACCTGCCCTTGTTAATCAGGGTTTTATATATGTATATATATATATATAACTCATAAGAAAAGAGTACGAATCCAAAAAAACATGTGTGTTTTCAGGTCCCGGTGGGGTTTAGGCCTCAAGTTTTAGGTTGTAGGGTTCATGTACTCTGCAAAGCTGGGGTTTTGGGATATACCTGAACCCTGGAAATTCGCTTATCCTGTCAGGCTGCTTATGCTGATCTTGAAGCACACGCAGACATGTATGTATGTATCTATATATGTATGTATGTATGTATGTATGTACTTGAGGGGTATGCTTTGGGGGCTGCAGGTAGGGTTTGGGGCCTAGGGTTTGCTTAGAATCTCAGATTCGGGCTTTTCACGTTTAAGAACACGACCACTTCTGAACAACCTTGAAAGCCTTTAGAAGAAGCTAGGTTTCAGGACTTAGGGTATTTCGTGGGCTTGGGGGTTGAGTGACTGATGGTTTGGGGTTCGTGGTAGAGGGCTTGAAAGGCGTAGATGTGTTAGCGATTTAAGGGCTTCGCGAACTGAGTTCAACTTCGCATGGCCAGGATGTCGGGCGTTCTCGATTTCCATAACGTGGCCTTGTACAGGGTTCTACTGGGGGTCTCCATCGGGTTCTACAAGCGTGCTATAAGCGTTCCAAAGCGTCAAGGTGTCGCCATTGTTTTGTGCCCTTTGGAGACTGCAGTGCAGGAGGTGGCAAGCGGACCCCAGCCCTATAGTAACCCCAAACCCTAACCCTAAACCCTATATAGTAACCCTAAACCCTGAACCCTACGCCAGGACCCCAGGGCTCCAAGCACGCAACTAGTGCCTACTTCGCGGCCTCAAGTCTATAGAACATACCTACTTTGTGGTACTTGGAGCCCAGGGTTATTGATGGCAGCCCTCTTAGCCCTTATCAAGAACCGACACATGCAGGATTCCAGGATCCCTCTCGGCGGAAGATTGGCTCTGGGAACTCTTTCCAACGAGCATGCACGAGCAGGCGTCTTAGAAAGTCCCCCCCGCCCCCCATCCTGCTGTAGCATATTCTTTCTACGAGCCCTTTTACATTTCAATTATTTAGAGTCCCCTATACTGGACCCGTAGACTACCTCTTGATCGTCACCGTCAAACATGATCTGTGGGCTATCGAGATTGCACGCTTCAAAATGAACACCGGGGTCCGAAGCCACGGGACCGATAGAAGCCTGGACCTCAACGATCCATCAACCCTAAACCCCTAAACCCCTATTTCCCTAAACCCTAAGCCCCAAAATTCCAAATCCCACCCCCGAAAACATAAAATTCAAAAACCCCAAAATAGACTAAACCCAAACACTCCAGGGTGGGCTTCGCGGCCCATTGTCGACCCCTACCGAAACCCTACATCCTAAATCTCATATACGGGCCTGAATAGTTAGTGTTAGAATAAGGTTTTGGGGCCCATTATACTATAATCATAACAAGGAACCCCCAAAATAGTATTGGTAATTATTTAGGACCCTATATATTAAACCCCCATAATACCCTTATCGTAATCCTTATAGACCCCTTTAGAAGGAACCCTTAAAAGGAACCCTAAGGTGAACCCAGGCCTTATATTAAACCCAGATGGTGGGCTTCCCGGCCCCTTGTCTAGATCGGAGGGCTCAGAAGGCACCTGCGAGGGTGCACGGCAGTATATAAGTCCTTTACTTAATACCTTAACCCGGAAGAACCTACCTTTTTTAAGGACTTATATAAGGAAATCATAATAAGGAACCCTAAAAAGGTAGGTTGTTCAGGGTTAAGGTAGGGCTTACATAGGGTTTAGGGTTTAAGGGTTCACATCGGGTTTAGGGCCATGTTAAGGGCTTGCATAGGGTCTAGCGCCATTTGAGGGTTTACACAAAGTTTAGGGCCACTTTATTAGTGGGGCTTACCGGTTCCCTGGTGTGCTGCTCTGAGAGGTTAGGGTTCAGGCGCCTTGTGGGCGGTTCTGAAACCTGTCTAAGTCTTCTGCAATTCTGAATTTTAAAACCTCCCTCCCCCAACACACACTCCCGTAGGGTCCATGTACCCAAATAGTATATACTTTAGGCCCACTGTACCTAGAAAGGGAATACTTTAAGGCCAAAGTATATACTATTTGGGTACATGGACCCTCCCTGAAAAATGAGCTCTGAGTGTACCTTTAAAGGACCCCTTAAAGGAACACACGCGACCTCCATCAGCTCCTGAGTTACTTGTAGTATGGAGCTTATATGGCTTACCAGAGCAAGTTAATGTAGGAACCTGATTAAGAAACCTTGGGCCTTTATTAGGGTTCCTTATATGAATCCTACTATATTGGGGGCTATACGGCCAGGGTTTCTTAATCAGGTTCCTACATAGGAAGCGAGGGCTGACGCAAGGATCCTTTTAGTCCGCACTGTGTCTTTGTCAAGTCAGCGAGAATCAGCCATCAGTAGCCTTGGATGGAAGCTGTTCAGAAAGGGGGGCAGCAAGTGCAGAGGGTGCTAGATGACATCGCTTGACTGAGATGCTTCTTCATGAAACGGAGGATGATAGATCTTCAAAGGCCTGTGTGATAGACCCTCAACCCTAAGGCCCTCAATCCTGAACCCCTAGTCCAAGGCATGGAACCAAGAAGAGCGGTGAGCTGCCATCACCATAGGGCCCCCAAGCCCAAAACCCGAGAAGCCTTCAGGAACAAGTTTCTTCGCGCTGAAATCCCCTAAACCCTAAACCCTGGACCCCAAAAAAGTCGTCGAAGCTTAGAACGAAAGCCAAAGAAGACCCAGTGCATAAATCGGAAGCAAAGCCGCCATAGTTCGTTTGAGATGCAGAAGAAATAGTTAGCAACAGTATTCCCCTATCGTCTCCATCCAAATGTCGTTTACAGCGTAAGATCCCCCCGAACCGGCTTCTATCTGTTCCTCGACCTGTTTGTTATTATTTTCCACGTGGCCCTGGTTGTCGTAGCCGCCCTCGCCATAGCCCTGGTCCTGGTTCCGGTCTAGTCGGTTATTTCAAAGCCTTGTTCCTGGTTCCCAGAGCCTTCCAGAAACGTGGTAAAAGCATCATTAGTAAAACACTTCTCCTCTGCTGGCATCATGGGAGGTGTCTCCTCCTGCGACGGGACTGCACCAGACATGTTGAGACATGCTGAAAACAAAACCCGCACAACAGTAAAGGTGATCAGTGGCTATGTTCTTTGTGCCTGTGACCCATTGCTCGTCTACTTCCTCGCAACCAAAATTTCCACGACGGCGTCACATTCCTAGCATCGATCTCGGTTGTGCTGAGAAGGTCCCTAAACCGTCAATCGGAACATGGTCGAACAAAGCTGGTTCCTCTTGTGCCGGGCCTGCTTCCAGCTTTGAATGTGTGGGGTTTAGGAATTAGGATTTGCCTGGACCCCAACTATTCTACCTTTGTAAGGGTGTATAGAAGGAAATCTTAATAAGGAACCCTCAAAAGGTAGGTTCTTTAGGGTCCCGGTAGGGCTTGGGGCTTGGCAGGCTCAAAAATACTGTCCGACCACATCCTGGGCATGTAGCCCCCTATGAACCTGTAGCGAGGAACTCTGTAATTAAAGGGGTGCTTGTAACATGGGTCCTGAAACTTATACTATATTACAGGAATATGCCGAAAACCCTTTCTAGTTGGTAAATTCCCATGTTGCACTCAATATGTACGGCCTTCGGCTCATGCACGATGACGTTATCGGGCAGCTGCATCTTGGGTCCCATCTTGCCCTCTGGGTCGTGGGACATCATGATCTTCACCTGCAGGGTTTAGGGCTCAAGATCCAGGGTTTTGGGAGGTTTGGGCCAACTGTATGCACAGCCGCAGTTGTACTTACTCACGTGCCAGGGCCTAGGCCAAAGCTAAGAACAGTACAATTGCCATGGAAAGTCAAAACTTCCTAGGTTGTGCTCAACCTGTGCGGGCTCGCATGGGTTGACGCACAAACCCACATAACATTTTTCGACCACACCGCATGAGACTGCAACGGCGCCCTGCATCTTGTAAGAACTAAGCCGTTTTGCATCTGGACTAAATCCCAAAGCCCAAGCCCAACGTCACTGTCTTCCCAAGCTACGCTATCCTACTGCTCGAGCGTCTGTCCGCTCCGGAAAGCCTGCATGCACGTAGGATAAATCCAGTCATGCAACAGGTTTTCGGCCTTTGAACTTGCTTTGCTATGCCATGAACCCTGACAGCTGTCTTACTCTAAACCCTAAGCCCAAGCCAGGGGCCTTGATCCCGATTGTGCCCTGTCGCATCTGCACGTGACGCACGGCCTCAGAGATGTAGTGCCTGGCATGGGGCTTCTTAAAGGGGTTTAGGGTGTAGGTTTAGGGTTTACTTCGGGTACCCAGGGAGTCTCCAACTTTTCGGGGTTTATTATAATTAAGGAATCCTTAAGACATAGGGGCCATAATATTACGAAAGTGTAAGGTATATTCATAGATCAAGGGGTATGTGGCGTTGCTTCTTGAGAATTTCCGGGTCCTTTCTAAAGGCTCCTTTAGGGGGCTTACTCTTGAGTTACCGCTTGTCCTCATGAGAAATTGTTGCGAAGTCTTTAAGCCCTAAACATCCAACTTCGGCTGAGGCCCTACATGCCATTGAAAGCTTGTAGGCAAACTGTAGATCTGCAGCCCCGACTGTGACCTCTTATAGAGCAAAGTTCTCAAAGTTTTGCAGAATCAGATCCACGGCTAAACCCATACCCCTAAACTCCGAAACCCAAACCGCAGCACAGGGACAGCATATGCAGGTTCATGCATAGATACTGCTTCAACTTGAGGACCCCAGAACGCTTTCAGAGTTTGTCCATGTTCCGCGGCTTGTTGTGTTCATGGGCTTTTGGGTGTAAGGTGCTACGATTAGGTTTCAGGTTGAACACCTTGAGGCTTTAAGGGTTGCAGGTTTAAGATTTTTTTATGGGGTAGCTGCATAGGGCTCAAGGCCTGATTGGTGCGGCTGCTGCTTGTGGCTCGCTGCGGAACGCTTTTACACGTCACTTGCGGGACAAGCTGCTGGAAACCTGGAACCTCAAAGCTAAAAAGCTGAGGCCCACAAGACTATACTGTACCATTATTGGTTAAAATCAGTATGTTATCTCCTCTATATTGATCTGTTACTTGGTTATAAATAACCATTATGTCATATCCTCAAAGCTAAGAAGCTGAGGTCGTAAGCTTTGTGACAAGCTCGGGTTCCAGCTTCCGAGCAAACAAAGCTGATGGACTCCGAGCTTAGGGCAATATCATTTGCAAACTATCTGTAAATATCCCAGATATCCCTGAGGGTCGATGTAGCCAGATAATATGTACTTTGGCCTTAAAGTAATCCCTGTATAGGTACTGTGGGGCCAACGTATATACTACTTGGGTACATAGACCCTTAGGGTATGGAATATGTATGTATATATATCACGGTCAAAATTACTGGCTTGGCGAAGGGACATTGATCTTGGGGTTATCGTTTTTCTCGTGTCCCCTATCGTTCTGCAGATCAAACCCAATGTTAGGATAAGATTGTCCGGATTGGGTNTTTTTCTCGTGTCCCCTATCGTTCTGCAGATCAAACCCAATGTTAGGATAAGATTGTCCGGATTGGGTCTTTTGCATGGATGGGAAATCCTAGAGGTGCTTGGTAGTAGTACAACTTTAATACTGGAAATGCCTCGTTTGGGGTCCTGGCTGGATTGTGCTTGGTTATAGTACAACTTTAGTACTGGAAATGCTTCGTTTGGCGCTCAGGCTGGATTGTGCTTGGTTGTAGTACAACTTTACATGACCTTTACGGAGCAAACCCCAGGACCGACCTAACACGAACTTTGTAGTACAACTTTAGTACTGCAAATGCCTCGTTTAGGGTCCTGGCTGCATTGTGCTTGGTTGTAGTACAACTTTAGTACTGGAAATGCCTCGTTTGGGGTCCTGGCTGGATTGTGCTTGATTGTAGTACAACTTTAGTACTGGAAATGCCTTGTTTGGGGTCCTGGCTGGATTGTGCTTGGTTGTAGTACAACTCTAGTACTGGAAATGCCTCGTTTGGGGTCCTGGCTGGATTGTGCTTGATTGTAGTACAACTTTAGTACTGGAAATGCTTCGTTTGGCGCTCAGGCTGGATTGTGCTTGGTTGTAGTACAACTTTAGTACTGGAAATGCCTCGTTTGGGGTCCTGGCTGGATTGTGCTTGANCAACTTTAGTACTGGAAATGCCTCGTTTGGGGTCGTGGCTGGATTGTGCTTGGTTATAGTACAACTTTAGTACTGGAAATGGCTCGTTTGGCGCTCAGGCTGGATTGTGCTTGGTTGTACTACAACTTTAGTACTGGAAATGACTCGTTTAGAGTCCTGACTCTGACATGCATAGCTGCGTTATCGTTTTTCTCGTGTCCCCTATCGTTCTGCAGATCAAATCTCGATTTATGCTTATCNCGTTATCGTTTTTCTCGTGTCCCCTATCGTTCTGCAGATCAAATCTCGATTTATGCTTATCTCATGTCCGCTGTAGACTAACTCTGCTCTTCCATAATTTTGACGGCCGCTCATATAGAGAGAGAGAGAGAGTGTGTGTGTTCAATATATCAGTGGAGATTTACTCGCAGGCCCTTCATCTCTCCCAGGAAAGGTCCCAAGAGCTCGTTCTCAACTTCTTTAACCGTAAATCCTACTACTGTCCACACCAAAAGGGGCCATGCAGGGGCGAAGCTAGTTCTGAGAGTAGGGAGTGGTCGTCATGATTGTTGTCAATGCCGTTGTGTGACAACATTTCGGGGGTGGTGGTGGGGACAACCACAACGACTTTGACTATTGTTGGTATTACAACTACTGCCCTAAACCCTCCACCACTTCTAGCACTGCTGTTGCAACTTTTGCCGGGGGAACCTCTTGGGCTCGCCGGTGGAGATGAGATAGCCCTGCCTGCACTGAGCCCGAGGCCAGGCTGAGAACATAATATAGGGGCCTCAATAATTATAATAGGGTTTTGGGAGTATTGGGATTCCTTATTATAACTCTCTCTCTCTCTCTCCTTATTATAACTATAGTATAATATACCCCCAAACCCTATTCTAATTATTAAGGCCCCTGTAGTAAGCTGCCCGTGATTTCGGAGTTCAGGTTTTGCATGATTCCGGTGTTCTGGGCTCCTGCTCCTCGTCATCAGCACGGAGCTTACGTTGCTCAAATTGTGTCGTAAACGTATGTGCTTAGGGCGTACGGCGTAGGGTTTAGGATTTCCAGAACAAGGGGAAGGGCAAAGCCCATCATTCAGAAGCCTGAACAACTACCAATATTAAATAATTACAGCATACTGCACCCAAAACCCCTACACCACTTATAGTAGGTTTCCTATACTTTCCAACAACTGAGCAAGAGCGGGGCCTGAACTTCATGGCCTTCGCACGCTGTGCCCGGAGCTTGCCGCTGATGATGACCTCCACGCCCTTGGCACCGTTCTCCATGATGAACCTGGTGTTGGGACGGAGGCTTATGGTGGATATTGGTGGATTTAAAGGCCAGGTTTTGGCACACGTCCCGATTTGTAGTTTGCCCTAGACCCTAAACCCCTATGAACCCTCAGGGTGATGAGGGGTTTAGGGTGAAGATTCTTGGATTCAAGAATTTCGGATCTCTGGGTTTCGGGTTGCCGGCCTGAGGACACCATAGCAGGCGCGGCGCACGGCCAGGCCGCCGATCAGCTTGAAGCCTGGTTGGGGCCGACAAAAACATAGCAGGGAGGGCTAAAATCCTAGAGTGCTGGGGGGTTTAGCCCGGAAAGAGGCACATTGCGGCTGCACCTATAACAGGTCTGCGGATTGCGGATTGTTCTGCTTGTAGTTGCTGTGGATGCTTATTCAATTGGAAAAGCTCTGGTAGGTAAAAGTCGGCATATAAACCCAACCCTATCAGGAACAACCGTACCTTTGTGGAACTGCGTCTGGCAGTGCAAACTTTGTTTCAAGGTCAGACCCTAGCCACTGCAGGCCTGCACCTAGACAATCCGAGATATCTACAAGCCTCCAGCGAATCCACCCTACCCTCGAACCTAAACCCGGCCAGGGTGTTTATTTTTTTTGTTGTGGCGTGCCCCGTGGCATTGGTTTCTAGAAATTTTTGGCTGTCGTCCCCGGCTGTGCAAAGATGTGCAAAATGTTTTGTTTTGTTGCGCCCCGTTGGGCGCCGCGACTTTTCGGCGGGGCCAGAGCAAAAAAAAACACCCCCCAGGGTGTTCTGTTTTTTGCTCTGGCCCCGTGCCGGCGTGCACACCCGGAGACGACAGCAAACAAATTCTAGAAACCAATGACACGGGGCACGAGCAAAAAGGGACCACAACAAAAAAAAACGACTCACTCACTGCGGCCCTGGACCGTGATGCTCACTCACTTCTTTTGAAAGTGCAACGCCCTGGTGGCGTGTATTTCTCGGTAATTTAGGAGTTTTCACACGAGTTTTTTACATTTAGGTTTTAAGCTATTTTATGAGGATATCCAGACTCTACCGTGCATACAATCTCCTCCTCTGCCAAGGGAGCTTCTGGCCTGTGGGATTCCAGTTCCCGCACCACCCACNAGGTTTTAAGCTATTTTATGAGGATATCCAGACTCTACCGTGCATACAATCTCCTCCTCTGCCAAGGGAGCTTCTGGCCTGTGGGATTCCAGTTCCCGCACCACCCACTCAACTTAATCATAAATAAAAAGAAAAAGCATGATCGGTAACGAACCCGATACGAAACAAGTATGCTGGGTAGCAAATCCCGCTATCACTCCTCGCCTTCCGAACCCCAAATACTAGAAGGATATATTCTGCCCTAAACCCAAATGCATATGGTGGTCCAAATCCTTTCAAGACATGATGGGTAGCGAACCCAAAGCCCTGTATTGAACGTCGTCATTGGTTCCCAAATTCCAATACCGAGAAAAACATATTCAACCCTCAAACAACAGCTTTGACAATAGAAGATGAGTTGCGAACATTGACAAACTACGATATTTATGACAGAAAATGCATACTAACCTTGAAGTCAATCTACAGTTATGTATATATATATGTACTACACATACAAATATGTGTATATGTGTACATACACATACACAAACACACACACATAAATATATATATATATACATGTGTGTGACTCGTGTTCATACACTTTCAAAGCATATGCACGTGCACACATACATACGTGTGTCTATATGTATATATATGTATCTATATATATATATATATACATACATGTATATACATATATTTGTAGTTAGATGCATGGATAGATACGTAGGTCGATAGATTGATTGATAGATAATGTAGGGACCTGATCCTCAATATAGTAGGGTTCAGATAAGGAACCCAAATAAAGTCCCANTGATTGATAGATAATGTAGGGACCTGATCCTCAATATAGTAGGGTTCAGATAAGGAACCCAAATAAAGTCCCAGACTTTCTTAAGCAGGCTATATATATATATATATATTTGCACACATATACACATACATACCTATGTATCACGGGCTGCATGCGAGCATGTGTGTGCAACAGCGGGGCTGGTATACAGTTATGCCCTAACTGGAGGGCCCCCCCCAGGTTCCAATTCCAAACCTTAATTAATTCCCAAATTCCAAAACCTAGGAAAACATGTTGGGCTCCTATCCGACAGCTTTCACAATAGAAGATGCGTTGCGAGCAATGAGAAACTTCGACATTCAGGATAGAAGATGCATAGTAACCTTGAAGCCAACCTACCTATATATATATGTATATATATATATATATATGTATAATACATACGATTATGCATATATGTGCATATACACACATACATTTACATATAGATATATGTATCTCTATGTATATCTATGTGTATGTATGTATGTCTATGTATGTGTATATATATATATACATATATACACACACATGTTCATGCAGTTTCAAAGCCTGTGCACGCGCACATGTAAAGGTATATATATATATGTATATATAGATAGATGGATACACAGGTAGACAAACAGATAGATAATAGATAAACAGAGTGAGAGAAATCTGTGTTTGTGTGTGTGCATATATACATACATACCTACCTATGTATCACGGGCACACACACACTGTGTTTCTGTGGTATACATGCGACCATGTGTGTGCAACCGCGGGGCCTGCAATTATGCAGTTATTGCGGCCTTCCAGTTTTCTTTGAGTGCACAACTGCATAGAGGCCCTGCTGTTACAGACATAGAGACGTGCATGCATATGACCGAAACNGGGGCCTGCAATTATGCAGTTATTGCGGCCTTCCAGTTTTCTTTGAGTGCACAACTGCATAGAGGCCCTGCTGTTACAGACATAGAGACGTGCATGCATATGACCGAAACGTGTTCGTGCTTTCCTTGTGTGTATAAACAACATGTTATATACATAGACAGATGTATACGGGTATAGAGACCATGCTTGCCGACATACAGATTTGATGCTTGACATGCTTTACCCACCATTCCTTGTCAATCAACTTTTCAAGGTTTGGAATCGGAACTTGGGGCCCGCCAGTTAGGGTATAACTGCTTACAAGCCTCGCGGTTGCATACACATGGTCGCATGTATACCACAGTAACAGTGTATGCATGCCCGTGATACATAGCTATGTATGTGTTTATGTGTGTATATGCATATACACATACACATTTTACTATCTCTGTATTTATCTGCTATCACTCATTCTATCTATCTATCCATTCTATTACGTATCTGTCTACCTGCATACATATATATACATATATATATATATCTATATGTGTATGTATGTATGTATGTATGTATATGTGCGTGTGCATAGGCTCTGAAAGTGCATGCACACGTGTGTATATATATACATACATAGACATATACATATATTATATGTGTGTATGTGTATATGCACATTTACACATATTTGTATGTATAGTACATATATATGAAAGCATATGTAGATTGGCTTCAAAGTTAGTTAGTATGCATCTTCAGTCCTAAATGTCGAAGCTTGTCATTGTTCGGAACTCATCTTCTATTGTAAAGTCGGGTAAGGGTTCAAAAAGCTTTNAGCTTGTCATTGTTCGGAACTCATCTTCTATTGTAAAGTCGGGTAAGGGTTCAAAAAGCTTTCGGCTCTTGGAATTTGGGAACCAGTGACGACTTTCAATGTAGGGTTTTGGGTTCGCTGCCCATCATCTCTTGAAAGGATTAGGACCGCCATATGCATTTGGGTTTTAGGGCAGAATATATCCTTCTAGTTTCGGAGTTCGGCAGCCAGGCGCGATGGAAAGGTTCGCTACCCAGCATNCATCATCTCTTGAAAGGATTAGGACCGCCATATGCATTTGGGTTTTAGGGCAGAATATATCCTTCTAGTTTCGGAGTTCGGCAGCCAGGCGCGATGGAAAGGTTCGCTACCCAGCATACTTGTTTCGTATCGGGTTTGGTAACGATCGTAATTTTCCTTTCATTTAAGATGCAAATGAGTGGGGGGTGCGGGAACTGGAATCCCCACGCGCCAATGGCACTCTGTGCCGAGACTTGCTNCGACTTATGCTCGATATCCCAAACAAATCTTAAGTCATTCCAGACTGGGAAACGTAGAAATTTTAAGTGACAATCCATGATACTGTGTGGACAAATCTAGTGCAACACTATTGATGTGAATGCCACAAATGATATGGAAAACGAGACTACACGAAAATACACGCCACCAGGGCGTGATGTTCGGTGCGACTTTTCCGGCCGGGCCCGGCTGGTGTTTTTATCTTTTGCTGCGGCCCCGCGCGGACGCTCACTCACTCACTCACTGCGGGCCTGGGCGGTGATGCCTCCCGCCGGGGTGGTGTTTTTGTTTTGCTGTGGCCCCGCCCGGACCAGGGTGGTGTTTTTTTGCTTTGGCCCCACCCGGACGCTCACTCACTCACTGTGGGCTGGGGCGATTTCGGCAAGGCCCGGGTGGTGTTTTTTTTTGCTGCGGCCCCGCNTGCTGCGGCCCCGCCGAACCCGGCGAGCCAATAACAAAAAATGTCTGGTGTACTACATCGGGTGTAAAAAGACCGGCGGGGCCACAGCAAAAAAAAACACCACTTCCCCTAAACCCTAAGCCCTATAAACCCTAAACCGAACCCGAACCCCAAACCTAATGCGGAAGGCCTGAAACTAAACTCCGAACCTCATCCTAGACCCGAACAGGTCCCTGAACCCTAGATTGCTCCAAACCCTGAACTCCCGACCCTAAACCCTAAACTGCCCTGAGCTCCCAAAAACCCTACTCCTAAAGCCCAACTCCCGAGGGCTCGCGAAGCTCTAAGCGCAGGGCGGAGAGACTCGCACTGAGCCATGGCACAGCTTGCGCGATTCCTGTGCCAGGTTTAGGGGTTTAGGGCTTAGGGGATTCCTTTGCCATGGTTGCTGACAGTATTGAGGAATTCAGTGTTTACAATTTTGAGCTTTTTTCGGGCTTTGGGGTTTTGGGCTGTAGGGCTTAGGGCCTTTGTAAGAATCCAGTTCAAGATTAAGGCCTGTAGGATCCTATAGGGCTTAATCAGGGCGCTTTGGGCTTCAATTGCAGTCGGGTTTCTATAGGTACTGCGCACACTTCCTAAGCCCACTTCAAGGTGCTTCGAAGCGACTCAACACGCTCGGCGAAGAGCTCCACGCTGTTCTCCGGAAACCCGAAACGCTTCTGCACCTGGTGGCTTATCCAATCATCAGTACATCACCACCCCCGGAACCCTAAACCGTACCATAAATAAAAGTAGCAAGTCAGGTCAGGAAGGCAAAACTAAAACAATCAAGCTGAAGCCGTACGCGAATGCTGAACCCCAATACTAAATCCCCAAGCCCCAAGCTGTGAAAAAACCTATACCACAAGCCTCAAATGCCAAGACTCTGAAAACCCTGATCCCTCAGCCCTAAACACTCGAAGAACCAGAAGCGCAGCGAGACTGCAGTATCCCTTAACCAGTATCCCTTAACTATAGGATCCCTTATATTAAAAAAAAGATACTGGGGTCCCCCGAAACCCTAAACCCTATAGAACCCTTATAAATCCCTTTAAGGAACCCTTAAAGGGTGTATATTCCTTAATTACGATATTGGAGTCTCTGGGTGCGGCGAGAGCACCAGGGCCGTCAGCTCTCGAATGCGTCGGCCCTTCTCGCCGAGGACTTCGCGGGTCCTCGCAGAAGCAAACACCCAGAAAGCCCAGTAGCCCTTGATTAAGGAATATACCTTAAATTATCAGGGCTTCATTTTATGATTTAAGCTATATTACGCATAAAAGCAATAGAGCCTGCAATAGACCCGGCGGCAGAAGAAGCAGTAGTAACAGCGGTAGCAGTAGCAATGGCCGCAGCAAAGGCAGAAGGAGAAGCGGTGCAAGTAGGAGTAAAGGAGTTGTGTAGGAGAGTAGTAGCAATAGCAGTAGCCGCAGCAGAAGCAGTAGGAGAAGCAGTGGAAGTAGGAGTAGTAGCAATAGCAGCGCAAGAGCAGTAGCAGTCGAAGCACCTCCAAGGCCGATGTGTGGTTTAGGAGCTGCAGTTATTCGAGCTCTGAGTTTCTCAGCCTGGTGTAGAGTCTAGGGTTCGGTTCAGTGTTTTGGAGTGTTTTTGATGGTTTTTCGGTTCCTTGAGCCTCCCGTAACCGATCCTCTAAACATAGACTACAGAGAGATGCGTCTGATCCACCATGGACTCAGTTGGGAGCTTGCGAAAATTCGGGGTACCTTATTTGGGGTCCTTATAACAAGGCCCCTACTTTTTAGGTACTATAATATTCGGGTCCCCTATTTTCGGAAACTCCCAAACGAGCCAAGGCAGTCTCCAACTTGCCCGATAGATCCCCTTAAAGGACCCTTAAAGGAACCCCTGTAGATCCCTTTAAAGGAACCCTAAGGGCCAAGGGTTCGGGCGGCAGGCCTGGTAGCTCGGATGATGATCTCCGTTCGGATCGGGGTCACGCGCACCTGTGCGTTTTCAGCAAAGCAACGGCCACAGTAGGATTTAGGGTCTCGACTCGCACACTCGCACAAGGCAGGCACGGCTTCATGGGTCTCGTTGCTACCGTTGCTACCCATGATGTGTGGGCTGGGATGCTGTATCACAGTACGCAACAAAAGTGAGTAGGGAGTATTACGGTACCAACCTGTAGGAGAAGATGTGCCCGCGCTTCCCGCCCCACATAAGGCAGTGCTTCAGGTTAGCCGGGGCAGTCATGTATGGCAAGCAGATAAAGCGATGCTCCAAAAGATCACATGGGGACCTGCCACAACGGAAGAGTGCGCACACGACTGCCTGGCTTTGGGGCTCGCCATCGTTACGGCCAGCTTAAGTCTCCTAATGGTCTACTGAGCGTAGCTGTTTCAAAACAGCTTCTCAGCGAGGAAGTCCACACTTGGAAAATCCGGCTGTTGGGCATGCAGGATCAAGAGAATTCAGCGACATGCAGATGTATGTTGAGCTCGGAGTTATGCCACCATGCAGCCGAATACGTCATGCAGTTATACCACCATGCACCATGCAGTAATATGCCCACATTCAGTCATTCCACCATGCAGCCAAACATCCTCTCTCCGTGCAATGGGGAATGGCTGTGTCTCTGAGCACCCCTCGGCCTGTCCGCCTGCGCCGTCAGTCGTAGCGGGCATAGCACAGCGGGGGGCTTTGCGGATCGTAGTTTGTACTAGCAACATGCGGAGCACATCACTTTCATCGTTTCGCAATCCATCCTCGCAGCTGGTTGATGACGGGACAGCGGAGGTAGCGTACACTGCGCGGTCAAGCAGCAACTTTCTGCTGTCTAGTCAACGATAGGCACAAAAAGATCGCCAGTCCAGGTCCGCATCAAGCTCAGGTACTTCAGGCGCCGGGGTGTGGCACGCGGGTTGTCGTGCCAGGCGCACCCTGGGTGACGATGGTCCTGATCGGGCCGCTTGGCTGGTGAGGACTTCTGGCGTCGGGTGTGCCACGCGGGTTGTCGTGCCAGGCGCACCCGGGTGACGATGTTCTGGCGTCGGGGTGTGGCAGGTGGATTGTCGTGCCAGGCGCACCCTGGGTGACGATGGTCCTCATCGAGCCGCTTGGCTGATGAGGACTGGCACGTGGGTTGTCGTGCCAGGCGCACCCTGTGTGACGATGGTCCTCATCGGGCCGCTTGGCTGATGTGCCAGGCGCAGCCTGGGTGACGATGGTCCACATCGGGCCGCTTGGCTGATGAGGACTTCTGGCGTCGGGGTGTGCCACGCGGGTTGTCGTGCCAGGCACACCCTGGATGACGATGGGCCTGATTGGGCCACTTGGCTGATAGGGATTGTCGTGCCAGTCGCACCCTGGATGACGATGGTCCTGATTGGGCCACTTAACTGATGGGGACCTCGAAGACCCGCGACGCCAAAGCGCGGCGCCGTTGTGAAGGGAGGGCGGAACAAGGTCTTCACAAACACTGGCCGGGAGACGCGCGCCTCGGTCGCTGGCCTTGGCTCGAAAATGCCTTGGAGAAACGAAGGGCGGGCGAAGCATGCAGCTGCCGATGCTGGTGGTCTGGCTGCGAAGCGCATAGCCTGAGAAGAAGCAGGACTGAGTGTCGGCGCGCTCGGCACGCCCTCCTGAGACGCAGGATTGATGATTGCCGGCACACTCTCAGGAGACGTCAGCTCCGCCATAGCCTGAGGAGACGCAGCATTCATGACTGTCGGCCGACTCTCAGGAGACGTCAGCTCCGCCATAGCCTGAAGAGACGCAGGATTGAGTGCCGGCACTTTCTCAGGAGACGTCGGCTCCGCCATAGCAGATTCCAGAGGTGATACCCTGGTTGTTGTGACATGGATGCTGCGCAGCTTGGACTGTGAAACCGTCCGTTACAATCCGGTGAGTTTCAGGACTGAGGGTAACCGAATAGAGAACCCGAAATTGTGGGAATCTCTTTATAAGGATCCGCTGATGCGGGATCTTACGAATTGAAACCCCCGTTGACATCGGGAAGTCCTCCATCCTGCTTGATCCGAAGATCGATCCTATCTTAGCACTTCGGTTGAGATCATGCACATGCAGCTTGAGCCAAAATGGCTACGGGTTTCGGATTTAGGGTTTAGGATGTAGGGTTTAGGGTTTTAGGATTTAGGGTTTAGGATGTAGGGTGTAAGGTATAGGGTTTAAGTTTAGGGTTTTAGGGTTTAGGGGTTTTAGGGTTTAGGGTAAAGCAAGGAACTTGTGTTAAGAAACTTCAACTAGGTTGGATGAGGATGCCACCAGAACAAACATGCGGCGGGAATGAAGCAATCTACGCTCTATCAGCTCAATGCTAAGCCGAGCAAGCTTCCGACAAAACCTGGACCAAGAACTATAGAATATACACTGGCACCCCGTGTTGCATCCAGGCATGATCGAACTGCCGGTGCAAGAGAGAGAATCTACACCCCCAAAAAGGTGCCCTCAAAACTTCCTGAACCCAAGACCCTTTTGCAGCTGGGCTCTCAGTGTCGGCCAGACCATGCCAGACCCGGAACCCTGGAGCTAAATTTGACCCTATAGTAGAACCCAGAAAGTTGGAACATGGCTTTAGGAGGATTAGTGCTAGGATCCCTTATACTTTACCTTAGGGGTACGAGGACAACTATGTTCCAACTTTCTGGCTTCTACTATAATTCCTTAAGACCCAAGACCGTGAGCCCTAAAAACCTCCTCAAACACCTCTGCTGAAGGCCCTCCCCGCCTCGACGCCGGCATACCCATCCTGTTTTCACTGCTCTGTAAGGGATCTTTATACAGGGTCCATAAGGGATCTATAGGGGGTATCGATCCAAGAGGAGGATCTTTTTAGGATTCAGTGGGGTTCTATACTACCTAGCACTGCAAAGAAATGCATCCATTAGGGTAATTTCGATTTAAGGTGTGTGGTTTTAGGGCTTCAAGCTTCAAGAGTTTACGATTTTGGGCTGGGTTTAGGCCTGTAGACGTGTTGGGCTTGCAGGGTCTGGGGCTTCTCGACTCCAAACGGAGGCTTCCTTCCTTCTTTCAGGCCTCTGCTTGAACCTTAGACCGAGTTTCATGGACAGTTGTAAGGGGTTGGGGATTCTTCAGCAAGGACGAAGCCCGCATGGCAGGGTAACTCCAAGAACAGTTTGGGATTGGGGTGTCGGGGTTGACAAGTTGGGGAGCATGGATCCAATTCTTAACTCAAACAGGGTTCCCATTTTCAGGGATGCTTGTCACAACGGCCATTCTGTTCAGGGATTGAAATCTAAATTGGGACCCCTAATTTTCAGAAACCCCTAAACCCTCAACCCTCAACCCCCTAAACCCCTAAACCCCTAAATCCTAAAGAGCACTAAGGAAAACCCGACGAATCCCAAGCCTCGCCAAGTGTGCGGGCCAGAAATTCGTTGAGCTCGGCATTGAAGACACCGTCAGCCACAAACTTCCTCTTCTTAGACACCTCCATTGGATCTTCATGGGGTTACTATAGGGGCCTTAATAATTAGAATAGGGTTTCCGGGCCCATTATACTATACTCTTCCTCTTCTTAGACACCTCCATTGGATCTTTATGGGGTTACTATAGGGGCCTTAATAATTAGAATAAGGTTTCGGTGCCCATTGTACTATACTCTTCCTCTTAGACACCTCCATTGGATCTTCATGGGGTTACTATAGGGGCCTTAATAATTAGAATAGGGTTTCGGGGCCCATTGTACTATACTCTTCCTCTTCTTAGACACCTCCATTGGATCTTCATGGGGTTACTATAGGGGCCTTAATAATTAGAATAAGGTTTCGGTGCCCATTGTACTATACTCTTCCTCCTCTTAGACACCTCCATTGGATCTTCATGGGGTTACTATAGGGGCCTTAATAATTAGAATAGGGTTTCGGGGCCCATTTTACTATACTCTTCCTCCTCTCAGACACCTCCATTGGATCTTTATGGGGTTACTATAGGGGCCTGAATACTCAGAATAGGGTTTAGGGCTTCGACACGCACACTCGCTCAGGGCAGGCACGGACTCACGAGTCTCTGACATTGCTAGGGTTTAGGGTTTAGGGGTTTAGGGTCCAAGTTTCCCCCGGTAGAGTCGCTGCAGACCGGTTGCAAAAAGGGTTTAGGGTCCCTATAACACCCTCATACCGTACAGATGGTTTCATGGAAATCCTATATTGGCGGTGCCTAGTTGTGGGGACTTGAAACGTTGTAAAGATCCCATGCAATCCCTAAACCCGCCCCAAACCCTTGCCCCCATAAAGATCCAATGGAGGTGTCTAAGAGGAGGAAGAGTATAGTATTCCCTAGACCCCTAAACCCTAAACCCCTAAACCCTAAACCCCTAAACCCCAAACCCCTAAACCCCTAAACCCCAAACCCCTAAACCCTAAACCCTAAGGCTTCATAGGATCTTCGTAGGATCTTGGCTCTAAGGATTGATTTTCGACGCGTGATGTTCGGCGGGCTTGGGGTTTGGGTCCAAAGTACTGAGCAATCATAGTCTCCATTGGAGTTCCTTGCCTTGGTTAACCAAAATCTCTATTAAAGGATCCTAACCATAAAACTGGTTAACCAAAAAAAGAAACTACAATGGAGACTCTAGGCAGGTTCTTTGGATTAGGAACATAGAAAGACCTGTGGGGTTCGCACATTGGGAATACGTGCTCATCAGGTACTTGAGTTAATTTAGGGGCCTAAATAACTAGAATAGGGTTTGGGGGTATATTATACTATAATTGTAATAAGGAGCCCCCAACACCCGATTCAAATTACTACGGCTCCTACATGACGGTCTTTAAAAATGCTTTGCTTGCATCCTCACGATCGCAGCATAGGCAAGACCACCGGCCCACATGCATCACATATACACGGGCTCAAGTACCCAAACCCGAACATCAGCCAAAACCCCACTTGTCATGTTTGGGATTTACGACTGAAAGGTAGGCTTTAGATGTACATTCCCTGGACACATGCTCCGAAGGCCTATTATCTTATGCATACCTTGGACTCTTAGACTTCTCGCAGAAAGACATAAACACGGCCCAAGTTACGCAACTACACATGGTGGCAGATCATTCTCTGCACCCCCCCACACCGCTGAACTCCCTAAAATGCATCTATTACGGGTCACAGCTTCCACCCCCCTGTGAAAGAACTAGGAGCCACGGGCTCGCTGCAATCTGGGGTGTTAAGACAATTGGTTGGGATAGCTTTTCTGGGTTGAGGGTTTAGGGTTCAGGGAGTTGGAAGGCTTATGACCCGGGTCTTACTGTTGGTGACTTCATGCAGGTCAACTATCCTACTGTTTCAACTTGGGGTCTGTGCCGCGGCCCCTGAACTTCTGAAACCATCGTGTGGGGAGCAAAGAACTATCTGCACTTAACGAGCGACGTTGACCGACCCCTGAACCCTCAACGCTCAACCGTTCGGACCACTCCAACCTCACCAAGATATGTTCGACCTCTCATCATCGGGAAATCGGAAACCGACACGAACTAGTTCGCGACTCTGCTCAAAATCCGACCCTGCCTGCGCTAAATGACCCAAACCTCTAACTCCTATTCCCTGAACCCAAAATCATAATCCTGTTCCTTAAACTTCTCACTACCTACAGTCAGCACTGTAGTTTCTTCTTTGGGTTTGCCTATAGGATCCTAAGAATAAACTCGATTAAACCAAAAAAGGAACTACAATGGGGACTATACCGACTATACCCTAATCCCGAGCTAGGTAGGCCTGGGCCGAGCTCATGGTTTCGAGGTCTGCGGCAAGGCCCAAAATCTGCGGACTTGAGATCTACTCCCTGCGGATCGGACATTCTATGGCTTTTGTTGCCTCCTGCGTAGCGTCGAACAAAGCAAGGTAATATGTGACATTGTACGTGCCTGATTCTATGGCTTTTTTTCCCTCCTACCTAGCATCTATGGCTTTAGGGTTGAGGGTTTAAATATCTTAGGCTTTCAGTGCTCACACTCGGTTATGCGAGAGGGCTGTGGACTTTCATGGTTGAGGTCTTGCGATGATTCCGCGTGGTAGGTTGCAAACCTGCGTACACAATCGTTCGCAAGTCCGTGTGCCTTGTGCACTGTATAGAAAGCTCTATGACTGGGAAGTAACTTAAGGTCCGCCAAATCGTAGAATCTTTATCAATAGCCACCTAAAGCCACGAGGAAAACAAAGCTTCAAAATCTGCCACCTTGAAGTGAACCCATGAACCTCCTCTCCTGCCTTGCTACACGGATCAGACGTAAATGCCATTGACAACCACGATGGCATCTCCTTTTTCGTCCGCAGTGGTTTCGAGTCGCCGCAATCCTAGCTGATGTCCATCAGTAGCCTTAGCCAACAGGAGTGAAGCGCTGGCATGGCGCCTGTTTTCCCAGAGCCCATACCATATGCTGCAGTACATCTTTAAAGTATACTATAGTATGTAGTCGTATTATCGTATATACTCTTGCATACTACATACTATGTTACATATACTACTTCCAAATACTGAATCAAGTCATCATGCTCCAGCTGACGAGCGAAAGGACCCCAGCTTTGCTGATACTACTGCAGCAAACTGTAGCCGAAGCTGCATACTTCTTGCGCTTGGGCTTGTGCAATTCCCTTAACCTCCACCTCAACGCACATACCCCTGTGCGCCGAAACGGGCAAAGCCTAAATCCAGGCCTACCAGGTCTAAACATCGAAATATTCGTAACACGTAACGGCGAAGATGACAAACACCAAACACTCAGTACCGAGTACGGAAGGCAGCACGTATATAACCTCCACCTTTACACAACCCGCCCCCGGACCCTGGTGTCCAACACCGTCTAACCAACAACGTAAACGTCATCCCAAAAGAAAGGAAAGCTACAGTGGCTACAGCAATTGAAGTGCGTCGCCCTGATTGTCGTCGTAGCCCTGATTGCCGTAGCCCTGGTCCTGCAGCAAGGAGGGTGTATTGTAATATCAGATGACACCTAGCACAAGCGAAATCCAGAGCACTAGCATCCTGACTATCACAGCTACACTCACCTTAGCTAACACCACAATCTGTCTGGGTCTAGTCTAGAGTCGAGAGTTTAGGGTTCATGGTTTGGGGATCCTCATACGATTTCAATGCACTGATTCAAAGCCAACACACAAAACTAAAGAATCCATTCATTCCGCGGCCTCTGCTGGAGGCATCATCGGTGGAGCCTCGTCCTGCTTAGGCATGCGAATGGTTTGGGCTATCGTGGAGAAACTTGTCCACGACGCAGCGGTAGTGCTAGTAGTGGTAGCAGCAGTCAACGTTGTAGTAGCAGTAATCGTCGTAGTCATGATAAGCAACACAAACCCTAAACCCTAAACCCTACATTATGGTCAACAAAACTATACATTCGCATACTAGTTGCTCAACCCTAAACCATTATAGATCCCTTAAAGGAACCCCTTAAAGGTACCCCTATAGATCCCTTAAAAGGAAGCCCAGGAGGATCGGCCTTCGGCTCGTGCACGATGACGTTGTCGGGCAGCTGCATCTTAGGTCCCATCTTGCCCTCTGGGTCGTGGGACATCATGATCTTCACCTGTTGGCTTTCCGGCTTGAGCTTTGGGTTTGAGGCTTTCGGACCGTTTGGGGTTTACAGGGCTTTGGGGCTTCGGGATCTTCACCTGCAGGGTTTAGGGCTCAAGATCCAGGGTTTTGGGAGGTTTGGGACATCATGATCTTCACCTCTACGCAAGAGTCATCAGCTTCTATATAAAATATTTCTATGTGTGTATATATATACACATGTATATATGCATCGGGGTTCTTGAGGGTTTGAGGATTTAGGGGTTTAGGGCTTCGTGATCTTGTCTGAGGGTTTGGCGTCTTGCGGCTTAGGGCTTGAAGGTATGGGGTTTCAGGGCGTTTAAGGCTCTAGGGTTTGTAATCCTCCTTGGCGGCAGTAGAGCTTAAGCTGCAGACTCTCCAGGCAGGGCATCTGTCCATAGGTCTCATCGGTTGTTTGGCCTCCTACTTAGCAAGGATTTGCTCGCATTGCAGGCTTGTTCGAGTCGGTTAGGCTTTCGTCATGTAACCGACAAGGCAGAAAAACGACAAGGGACCAGTGCATCATGCATCCCGCCAGTAGTCAGCGACAGACAAGATGGGCAATTGCTGTACAGTCTGTATGCCAGTGCTTTTGTCGCATTTGGGAAGCACCAAAGTGAGTTTTTCACCATAGCATCGTTGTGACCATGGCAGCATGGCAAAACGCATACGTCGCGAGGAGTGTTCTAGTTGTTAGGGTTGGGTTTCCGAGCTTACGAGCTTTTTGCAGCCTGTCACTTGCGATGAGACAGTAATTCCAAGAATTTGAATCTCTTACAGTATTCAGTGTTACCGGGGGTCTTTCGGAGGAAGAGATCAAGGATATGAAATTCCTATGTGTATTTTGAATTCTTAGCGTGCTATCTCATCTTCAGGCTGCATGTACAAGACAGCTCAAGTCTTGAGTTTAACATTTACTCGTACATGCAGGGGGCGTGACCACTGCCATTGCTGGTTGCCCTCGCTGGCCTTGATGCCAATGGTGCCCTGTCGCATCTGCACGTGACGGACGGCCTCCGAGATGTAGTGCCTGTTCGAGACTATGTGCACTGCTTTCGGTAGAACCCTAAACCCTAAACCCCAAACCGCCTAAACCCTAAACCGCCTAAACCCTAAACCCGGCATGATGTCACCGGCTCCTGGGGACAAGCCGGCCTATAGTCTAGATCGCACATGACAGAACCAATGTAACTAATCGTTCGCCGCCATCAGCTGCCGTCGAAGCACTGTGTTGCAACCATACAATACTCATGACGTGGGCAACGCACTCATACGATGCAAAAGTAACCATCAGCACGTTTCGCTTCAGGAGATGCAGCAAACGTTCCTACAGATGTTGTTACAAAGGAAGCCGCTCGGCAAATGCCCACAGGATAGTGCCCAAGCAACACCTGTGCCAGAATCATGCTAAGACTTCGCTCAACGATTTCTGTGGTTAAAGGGCCACGATCACAAAATCACCTATGCTTGCCATTGGGATGTACTCGTTTAGGCTTCGAATCTCGAACCACGAGTCGGCAAGGTCTCAAATGCCTGCACGTGGGATTCAAGTCAAGGTTAAAGTTTTTTTTTAGTTGGCTTCGCTCTGCTGACACTATGCTTGGCCCCATCTCTCGCACTCTCTCGCTCCATCTCTCTGTCTCTCTCTCTCACTCTCTCTCCTCGTCCCCGTTGCTCTCTTGTCCCTTGGTGTCCGTCCTGGTGCACATACCCTGAGAGCTGAAATACAAAGACTACGAAGTTGTCTAACCGCCGGAGTTGCCTCTTGGGCTCACCCGTGGAGATCAAATAGCCCTGCCTGCGAAGCTGCGAAGGCTTTCAGGAGATTCGGGTTCAAAGTGAGGGGTTCTATGGGAGTTTCCGAAAAATAGGGGGACCCTAATATAGTACCCTAAATAGTAGGATCCTTATTAAAGGACCCCAAAATAAGGTACCCCTAATTTTCGGAAACTCCCATATGGCTCAGGGTGTAGGTGCAGAAAGAAGATTCGTTGCTGGTGCGTATCGAATGATGATGGAACGAACACAGGAAAGACCGACAAATTGGAAGTTCCAAACCCTAAACTTCCTAAACGTGGAAACCCTGTAGCAACGGTTAGCTCAACCCGAAGCTCAACTTTTTTTTGCTCAGCACACACCTTCAACCCCTTGAGCCCTGACCCAAACCCTAACCCTGATGAACCCTAAACACAGAGCCTCCAAAACCCCTTAATTAAGGAATATACCTTAAGTCATATAAGGGATCCTATTATAGTTTAAGGTATATTCCTTAATTAAGGGGTTTTGGAGGCTCTGGGAACAACTCAATCCCCGAACCTTCCGCCCTACAGCAACTAGGCCTGAACTTCATCGCCTTTGCTCGCTGCGCACGGAGCTTTCCGCTGATGATGACCTCTACGCCCTTGGCGCCGTTCTCCATGATGAACCTGGCTGTAGCTTGATGTAGGATTCTGGCTTTATGATTTCCCTGTAAACTTCCAGGGTTTATTGTGTTCGGTCGAGGTTTTCCGGGCTCAACGCCCTGAGCTTTGCTCTTAGAAGCCGACGAAGCCACAGCCACAGCAATAGTCGCATCCAAATTCAAGAGCCGACACAGGAGCCAGAACACCACAACCGTCGAAGTTTCCCTAAACCCGCGCGCTCAGGTCTAGCCAGTTTCAACCACTCTTCTTCCCTAAACCCCAAACCCAAAACCCAAAACCCCAAGCCCCAAAGCGCCTAAAACGCCTAGAAGAGTTGCCCACCGACTCCCCCAAGGGGTGCATCAGATGCAGCCCGCGGCTGAAGCGCATCTTGAAGGCATGTGGCATTACTTCTGGGTAGTTATACGTGGGGTTATAAGTAGGGTAACCATAATTATAACCCATACCAAGGGGCTGACGACCCCACTTATAACTACCCATGAACCTCCAAGTTGTGAAGAGTTGGCATTTCGCGATTCAGTTGCATCGGGGCTTAGATCAACACGCTCGTTTGTAGGGTTGGATCCTTGGGGGTTGGATCCTGGGGCTTGGAAAAAACCAAAGTTATCAAAATCAGAAGTCAACCTGAAGAAAGTTGAAAAAATACATGAAAA
>BGNK01002813.1:2429-90871 GCA_003297005.1 Symbiodinium sp. clade A Y106
GAAATAAGATATTGTCCATTATGTAAAGCATATAAAGAGAAAGAAAATTTTAGAAGTCGTCAAAAAAGCAAAGAGTTCAATATCATTTGTAGAAGATGCTTAGATAAACAGAATAGTTACAGGAAAAACGCAAAGTTTTAAAAACTTTTAAAAATAATCTAAAACTTTTATATGAGCGATATAGATGATGATAAGGCGGATAAGACAACAAAAGCAACACGATTTCAAATGATATTAGATAAGTTAGAACTGATTGATAAAAAAATTGATGAATTAACCAATAAACCTAAGCAATACAATAAACCAATGGATAAAGGAAGCGATGTTTATAAAAATAAAAGAAATGTTTATGTGAATAAACTAAACAACTGTGAAATAAAAGAACCTAAACAACAAACTTTAGATTATTATGGTGTAAAATTTGATGATGTCAAGAGAGAGTATGTTTAAAAAAATCATTGATTATTTATTCTAAAGTGCCCGAAGGGCAAACTGTTAATATTATCTAAATAATATCTCTTATTATCAAATGAAGACAACGCCTGTTTAACCTGATTTATTGAATATATCTGATGGTTTTTGCTTCTAATGCTGTTGAAACTAACACTATCACAACTGTTATTTTCAAGAGTATCCTTGTATTTATCATAATTAAGTTCTTTCTTAACTTTATGTTTTACAATTCCTTTACTTTTCTTTTCCTCCTTTTCTTGTTGATATATCTTAAAAGCATAAGATTTAGGTTTTAATCCTATGAATTTTGTTATTATCTTGCCGTCGCACTCGTCCTTGAATTTGCCTAACACTTTTTTTTATTAGTATCATCATAACATTTATGGTTTTTATCATAACCGCTAAAATCCATATATTTATTTATTTGTTTAAAATCATCGTATATGTCTTCTGTTTTAGTGTGTATAACAAAACTATCAGTGTCTGTATATATTAACCTTACATCGTTATTATACTTCTTCTTCAGGACATCATAATAAAAACTATACATATGCAACTTAGATAAGTCTAATATACTCATACCTNTAACAAAACTATCAGTGTCTGTATATATTAACCTTACATCGTTATTATACTTCTTCTTCAGGACATCATAATAAAAACTATACATATGCAACTTAGATAAGTCTAATATACTCATACCTACATATATAGGCTTATTCAGTTTAACCGTTTCTTTTAGCTTCTCTACTCCTACGAGATTTTCGTTAATTATGTGTCTGTGTTTATATGTAGGTGCATTAACCACTTTTTGGAAGCGCTCGGGCGTATCAACTAATTCAAAGTTAATGTGTTCTCTTACATTCTCCATCGTTTTTCCATACACCGCGTTGTTCATTAATTTATACATATCCTTTTCAAAGTCGCTGTTTGCTTTCTTTCTTTTTTCAGTGTAAAATCAATCCAAGGTTTTAGCCATTCTTTTTGTCTAAACTGGACTACTCTGTTAATCTTCTTTATTTTTAGTCCTTGTTTTAAATAATATCTTAAGATTTTAATGTGTAGTACATAATTCTCTTTATGATTAACACTTAATATTAATTTATTAGTTTTCTCATCTTTGGGTGCTTTATTAAAATGATATGCTTTGTAAATCTCTTTCTGTGTATCACTTAACATATCAGCGGTGATATTCATAATTTCAGGGGCAAGTGGATAGTCAATATGTTTGTCGTGTAGTACTTTCGGATACTCTAAATCAACATCTAAAATATAACCATAACCTAAATCACTCCAAGTTTCTATATGATGTTCTGTAAAGTTGCCTTCAACGAACTTAATATCTTTATATGGTAGCTTTTGACACATCGCTAAGCCATACAAATTATTAGCATCAAGGTAGTTTATATATGACGATGGTTTATTATGGTCATAATCATCTCCCATATATTTATTATTTGCTTCTGCCAGTCTATGGCTTACCTGACACATTCCACCGCGAAGTCCGCGCTCAACCATTTTATAAAGGTCTTCATTATATATTAAATCTAACTGTATTCCNAATGTATAATAATGTGCTGGGTCTAATTCATAATCTATTAAACATTGATTTCTAAAATTCTCAAATACATCTGTTAATAATAATACATCTGTTTTCAAATACAAGTCGTGATACTCACCGAGGTTTTTAATATTAAAGTGCTCCCAAATGTGTTTTGCTCTTTCATAGTCTTTATCGTCTATATCTTCTTCACCTAATCTGCTATAAAACTCCTTTTTATCAGGTAGTTTTGTTTCACTGAATTTGTTAAAGTCATTCATATAATCGTAGGGATAAACTCCTTTATCGGTTAATAAATCTAAATCATAATCGTCTTTAACATAATTACTTACTTTACTATATTTAAAATGTTGTGTCCAATTATCTCGCCTCTCATTATTCTCATATTTAGTTAGTTTTACAAGTTTATCTAATGATGAAGATAAGAAACTGAAATTGTCCTTAAACTCTAACTGTTTAAGACAAAAGGTTATAAACTTTTCGCTGTTTTGTGCTATTACGCTTACATCGTCTTTATCAGTATTCAACTTATTAAGATGAGATATAACTAAATGAGCATCATAATTTTTAAGGTTATGAAAGAAAATAGGGATTTTAAAGTGTTTGAAACAATAGTCTAAATTACATTTATTATGGGCACACCCACGATATAAGCCTGTAAAATGACAATGGTCGCGAACCTTCGCCTTCGGGTGAAGTTTCGCCTTGCTCGCCTCTGGCGTAGCATCTCTAACCTTCTTCTTATCTTTTGTATTACTAAAACCACCGCCACAAATAAAGCATTTACCACATTTTTGAAATTCTTGTTCTTGCTCTGGTGTTATTATCATATCTTTTGGGTGTTTCATTACATCAAATATTTCTTCTCTTATCCCGTTCATCGTTTTACAAAATACTTCCATGCAATCCTCACCTCTGTATAAATGCGGTTTAGCTTCTCCTGTAATTGAATTAACAACATTTAACATAAAACCTGATGGTTTGTGATTTTGATACACACCTTTTATTCCTTCATTTGTTAAGGCGGTTAAACATTCAAAATCACCGTAAATAACATAAGGACACTTTAACTTTTTGTAATGCTTTTGGAAGCTCATTTTTTCTTTTTCTTCTGGCATCTCTATCGCTTGAACTTCATTAGCCATACAACCTTTTAACAAATGATTTTGTAATAAGTTTTGTTTACTAAATCCTTTTTGACAATACTTACAATAAAAAAGCTGTCTATTGGTCTTGTTTGTTTGACTTCCTAAAAGTCTTGAGTAGTCTTTAATTAAAACATAATGGTTATTATACCCATCATCAAGTCTTAATAGATTTATATGACATACTGGGTTAGTTATTTTTGTTATTCTATCAACTCTAATTTTATCTACATCTTTATCAATTGTATAAACATTAACCGATATAGTATTATCATTAACTTTTTCATAATTATCTATGTCATCATTACAAGCTGGGAACTCTACACCGTCCCATTTAATAAAATTATCATTTTCTAAATACTTGTTATAATGATATAATCGTTCAGGATGGTCTTTTTTATATATGTCGTGGAACTTACACCATACACAATATTTAAAACATAAATTATCATAGTTTTTAATGTTAATACACGCCTTTTTTAAAGCAATCCACCTTGGTAATTCAATATATTGTCCTGCTCTCGTCGGGTCGTATTTATCATAATGAATAGTGATTTTATTAACTTTNTTTTTTTTTGTCTTTATTTCTCTTTATTTCTCTTTTATTTCTCTTTATTTGTCTTTATTTGTCTTTATTTGTCTTTATTTGTTTTTATTTGTTTTTATTTGTCTTTATTTGTCTTTATTTAATATGTTATATCTTCTGCTTCTGATTGTTGTTAATATTTCTTCCTCTTCTTCAACACTTTTTAAAACAAATTCAACATCAATCAGTAGTTTCATACTTTTATGTTTATTTAAAAACTCTTTTAATCTGGATTTTTGATAATATATATGTCCTAAACCCCCAAATCCTGTTTTCTCAATATTTGTAATTGAATAGGTATTAGCATAACCTTTTAAAGCAGTAAAATTATCAGTTCTTTTTCCTATTGTTGAAATAGCATATCTTGATAATGCTTTTCTTACTCTAACACCTTTAACTGCTTTATCTAATATTTCAAATCGTTTAAATGCTGGTCGTTTTAATGTATTGTTTAATTGTTTCTGTAATCGTCCTGTTATTGGTTTTTCTTTATCATATTTAAATGTCTCTCCATCAATTACAATTTGTTTTAATTCTTTTCCTTTTTTAGACTTTTTTATTTCACCTGTTTTGCTATTTAATCCATATCGCATTGCGGTTCTGAGGGCTACTGGGTCTGCCATTGAGATATAAGGGGGCTTCCCTTTAAGTAGGTTTGGGGCTTGGTCGTCTTCACGCTCTGCTGGCTACACGGTGTCCTCGTATCGTTCTTACATGCTTTTGATCATGAGTGCTGAAGGTTGTGATAGTGATATCATACATCGTGTTCTCACTGTTTGGGAAACCGCCACCCGCCATTGTAGCCCCCCACTGGCTAAGGCTGGGAGCGCGTAGCGCGATAAAGTAACCAAATTCCTAAACCATCCCCAAAAAATACAATGAGTGAAAAAAGGAGCGCTTTTTTACACGAAGGGGATAACAAAACGAAAGAATAACAGAAAAAAAAGATGGGGCGCGCTCCTTTTTTTAAAAAAATCTTTCACTGACCTAAACCAAGCCACATAAACCCTGAACACTAAACCACAACAACCCTGAAAAACCCTGAACGCCTAAACCGAAAAAAGCCAAGCGGAGGAGGGAAGCACCGGTGCGTTGTCGTTGTTGTCGTCGTTGATGACCTGCCATATTATTAGTAAAACTTTTCTTTATTTAATCAAAAAGTCCATAGGGTATGTTAGGGATTATTTTCTTATGGTCTATGTTTAGGGGTTTTGGGGTTTAGGGGTTTAGGAGTTTAGGGGTTTAGGGGATTAGGGGGTAGGGGTTCAGGGGTTCGGGGGTTCGGGCGCGTGCGTTTAGCTGAACCCTTACAAAGCCGTAAAAACAGGAAAAAAAACCCTGCATCCTGTCACAACCAGGAGAATTACAGAAAGCACTACCCGATACACCCGCCACACAGGCGCTACAACCACTAACGAAAGCGAACCGTACTCAGAATGAGTACAGCGGCAACAGACAGAGTGATAACAGTAACGACAATGCTCGTCATTACAATGATTCCAGCTGCCATGAGGCTGTAGGGATCATCCCAGTATCGGGAGGGAGAAGGATTCTGAAGCCCGAGTGCCCCCAGCAAGCATTTTCCAGGAAAGAAAGATCTCGCAAGTACGCCTTGTCCAAAAGAAGGAGTAAGTTGCTGTCGCGCGTAGGAACCGGGACGGAGCTATTATGTCCATCCTGGCAAATCAAGAGCAGTAAACGGTCCAACCTGCAAGCGGGCTGACCTCAAACTGGTCACTGCTGTCCATAGTGAAAGTCAGCGACCCGCAATTCAGGCTGTGAGAAATAGTAAGAGTGCAATCAGGTCCACCAACCCACCAGTTGTTGGTTGCGCTATGATGGCCCTGAGCAAAGCGAACCCTGGCTGAGAGCGGGGGACCGAAGCGCGACTCATGGCACTCAAGGACGAAAGATATGTCACCCTCCACTACAAAGTTTAGCTCGTAGGGGATTTGACCGTCTTTGATCTCATCACTTGCCAGGATGTTGAACGGGGTTGACATGCCCGAAAGAAAAGCATCACGCACACCAACTGATGCTTTACGTCCTGCGGTGAATGTAAAGCTGGAGGTATCTGTTTTGAAGCAATCCCATGGCACTGGCTGCCCTTGCGTGATTCCATACCAGGCAGGCACGAAAGAAACGATGTTGGCATCGCCGCCAAAGGGAAAAGTCTGAAAGTACAGCGAATTGTCATGTTCAGATGTGTGTTTGTCCCCTGTCTGGCTTTCACAGGTCGTAACTGCAGTATCCGGGTCAGTTTGAAAGGATCCATTGTTCCATCCATCCGGGTTACTGCCGTCCGTCTTGATCACCAGCATCGTAGGACAATCCGACTCTGCTTCAACCATGCCGACCGCAAGCCCCACAAACAGAACAGCCATGGTGCAGGCCATAGCTGCCTCATTGACGGTGCCACTTCTTTTCAGCTGTCGCTCTTTCAATCCGAACTGCTACGGAGAAGAATAGGTCGCTCAATGCTTTCTTGCAGTGCATAGCAACTTCAAAGGCAATCACACTCAAATAAACTTGCCGGTCGCACCTCATAGAAGTCGTTGTTGTCGGCGGTGTTGAAAACCTTTATTGAAGAAACCTAAACCCTGAATAATATTAGAAACCCTGCATAAACCAGAAGAGTAGGCAACGCCCCAGAAAACGAATAAGGTGATATTATGAATTTTAGAATGAATGAGGGGGAGGTTTATGATGATGATAAAAAAGGGTGGAAAACTACTTAAATAAAAATGGTGGTGAGAAACGGATGAGGCGACGATGATTATGATGAGGTATAGGACGAAACGAGAGAGGTGGTGAAAACAATGATAACGAATAAGGTGAAGATAATGNAAACTACTTAAATAAAAATGGTGGTGAGAAACGGATGAGGCGACGATGATTATGATGAGGTATAGGACGAAACGAGAGAGGTGGTGAAAACAATGATAACGAATAAGGTGAAGATAATGATAAGAATGAATAAGGTGGCGAGATAAGAGAACGAAACAGATGGAACAAATGATATGATACAAGACCCAGAACCCGCCGTGATACAGTCCCAGACCCCGCCCCCAGAACCAGCCTTTCTACAATTNATGAATAAGGTGGCGAGATAAGAGAACGAAACAGATGGAACAAATGATATGATACAAGACCCAGAACCCGCCGTGATACAGTCCCAGACCCCGCCCCCAGAACCAGCCTTTCTACAATTGTTTTTTTTTTTTTTTTTTGGGGGGGGGTTAGGGTTTAGGGGCAGGATTGATAGGATTTCTGAAAGATCGGGGGCTGGGTGATCCGAATAGGGTGTCGGGGTATGCTTATACCATAGCAAAGCAAAGTACAGTATGGAATAATATAATATAGAGAGTGTCGGCGTTGGGGGGCGCTAATCCGTCTGTTCCACTCGCTCCACTCGCTCTACTCGCTCCACTCGCCCTGTACGTTACCGACCGTTCCACTCGTTCCACTCGCTCCACCGCTCCACTCGCTCCACTCGCCCCACACTCGCTCCACACTCGCTCTACCGCTCCACGCTCGCTCCACTCGCCCTGTACGTTACCTGTTCCACTCATTCCTTTCGTTTATATATAGAGCGAGCGGCGAGTGGAGCGAGTGGCGCGAGTGGCGCAATCGAGTGGTGCGAGTGGAGCGAGTGGCGCGAGTGGCGCGAGTGGCACGAGTGGCACGAATGGCGCGAGTGGTGCGAGTGGCGCGAGTGCTGCGAGTGGCGCGAGTGGCGCGGACGACTTTAATTCTCCCCCCCGTGCGGCCGCAATGATAATATAGTATGGTAAAGAAGCGTATAGTATAGTATAGTATGGTAGCTGGAAAAGTATGATACAGTCTCGTATAGTATCGCATAGTATGGTATAGCAGGCTATGACTAGCTATGCAACACTGCGGCGGTATGGTATGTAGAACGAACTTTAAGGGATCCTTGCGAGTTCCTTTATAGGGACAAGAAACTCTCTTCTTCAACAGCCGGGCCCCAAAACGTTCAAACTTTTTAAGATAGAGCTAATATATAAGGCCAAAAAAGTTTAAAGTTCCCCCGTTCACTATCTAAGGAAAGTTCTCAAAGGACCCCGAAACTTTCGGCCCTAAGCCATCTAAGGAAGGCAGATAACTGCGAATTCTTCGAACCTCTATCTGGACCCTCAAAAGCAACCTCATCTGTGCCGAGCTGTGAGAGTGTAACAAACACTCTCCATGTCTATGGACTCATACAAGGAAACCTAAATCGGCGGGCTATCTGGGGCCCAGGTAGAATTCAATTTACCTTTAACCCTAAACTCCTGTAGTTTAATCCTAAACTCCTAAACCCTAAACTCCTAAACCCGAAACCCCTACAACACTCCCGAAGCCCAGCCAAGGAGCCTGCAAACCGGACGATGTGGAGTTGAAAGAAAGTGGAGACCTGCGCTCGAGGTTTCGGGTTTAGAGTTTCGGGCTGCTAACATAGGGGCCTTAACAGTTGGAATAGGGTTCCTTTAAAGGGGTCTATAAGGGATCTATAGTAGGGTTCTATAATATAGGGGCCTTAATAATTAGAATAGGGTTTTGGGGCCCCTTATGCTATACTTATAATCAGGAACCCCAAAATAGTATTGAGCCCCTACATTAGGGTTCAGGGCTTAGGGTGTTTAGCAAGCTTTGAGACAAGAGCTAGGTAAGATGTCGCCAGCAAGCAGCTTCTTCAATGCACGAATCCTCAACAAGGAGCTGCCTTGAAACCCGGCAGGCGGGCGCTTGCCCTGTGTTTTTTTTCGGGATTCTCGCAAGCTTTCTCGAGGTTCTTCGGCATTCGGTCTGGTTCAGGGGGTTGGGTCGGGGCAGCGGCGCCAGTCAGATTTCTACACTGTAGCAGTTTCGGTCGACAGTTCACATCATGCCGTGAGGTGCATTGCAATCCATGGTGCTTCAATTTGCGGAGAGCACGGTGCAAAGCCCGGAATGCCAAGTAAGTGCCATGACAAGTGGCCACAAGCGGTGGCACCCTCAACGAGAAGTTGAGATCCCCTAACCTTCCGGTCATCCTGGTATCCAAAGGCCAACTTCGCGCAAGGTCTGTTGATCCAGATTTGCACATTAACCGCCAAGTCCCCAACTACCACTCCCAAAACGCTTGCACCACTCGTAAGCTGCCTCAAAATCATGTGGCCCCCTACACTCGCCAAAATCCAACTCAACGCACTGAGGAGCCGCACCCTCCAACTTCACACCCTACAAAGCTCCGCTGCAAAGCAGAGCATCGTGGAAGAGAGCGGGGTTATGGTTCGTTGAGTACGTTGCGGCTTTGCGGATAGGGTTGAGGGGTGTTGAGGGCATCAAGGCCTTCTTCCGTTCCGATCAGCAGTTTCCCCAAAAGCCGCTGGAGAATAGGTTTCTTAAAAACCTATGCACTTGTAAAAAAAAAACGTTATCCTGGAAAGTCGTGCCTCACTGCTTTGGATCTCCATAGTCGTGCACGCCACCTGTCGCAAAGCATATTTTAAAGTAAGCTGGTGCACCAAAGGACAGGGGCATGTGACGAGTCTTACATGGAGTGGGGGTTTGCGTATCAGCCCAGGCTTTCGAGTGGTTGTCTCACTTGTGTTTGGTCAGTCGAGGCTAGATGTTCCATTCTGCCGTGTATGCCGAATACATAGTCCCGGCTTCATGAGGCACTGATGTTGCCGATAAAACGAGGTCATGAGATGTGAAAGCATACGCATGTTTGTGCTTTAAAGCATTGCATAGAGTGAGTGAGTGAGTGTGTGGGTGAAAGCGTGAGTGAGGGAGGGACGGAGCTTCAGGAGTGCATGAGAAAGAGAAAACGAAACCAACCCCAAGGCCCTCAAAGAGCCAAGCTTCGTTGGCCGATGCGCGATTACATCTGAGATGCCTTACATCCTAACCCCTGGGCGGTCCTAACACCCCAAGCCCTAAACCCCAAGCGCTGAACCTTGCCTGGATGGAAGACAGGCCTGCGCAGAGTTGTAATGCTCGGGTAACTCAGGGAGTTTGCAGAAAGGCTGGCGTCGGTTTAAGTGTAAGCTCCGTCAGTTTCTGAGTCCGAAGACGAACCCTCCCGGTTATAACGGAGAAGTGCGAGAGAGAGAGAGAGAGAAAGAGAGAGGCCTTGCCTATCCATTAAGGATTATATCTACATGTACATTTATTTAGTTATATTACATTTATCTAGTTCTTATTTTCTTACATAAATACCTGCACACGCACACACGCACACACAAACACCTCTATAAGTCTATATCTGTACATATACTTAGTTATTTACGTGCATATACATACATGGCATGTAGGATGTAGGAGCTTTACCAGGATGTGACTACTCGTTCAGACGCATCAAAACAAGGCTGATGGTTACAATCTGAGCTTGATTCATGACGACCTGCATGTCTCTGAAAGCATAAATAAACACAACAGCCTGGTCTCTGATTCTGATCAGTAAACACTATCCCCAGACCCAGATGGGAACCGAAACTCTCGACTTGCAAGACGACTTTTCTGAGGCATCCTGCCTCTGAAAGGCCTGGGTTTTGAGCTTAGGGCTTGGTGGGGTTCAGGGCTTAAGGGGGTCAGGTTTAGGGGTGTAAGGGGGTAGGGTTTAGGGCTACGGGGCAATGATGCAACTGTCCAAGCCTTGAATCTTACAAAACTGCCGAGCCCCGATCGCACCCGGACCGGTTACCATAACACCCAAGAAGGTCCCATGAACCCCAAAACCCTCAACCCTACATCATGAAACCTAAACCCCCAACACGAACAACTCCAAGCCCTAACTCCAAACACCCGGCTGGAAAAGGAGAGTCGCCGAAGCCCCGAAAACCTCAACCGGATACGGCCTTGATGGAAGAGTCAAAAGATCGGTGATCCTACTAGAAACCCTAAAAAGCACCATCCTTGGAATAACATGCTCCGGTTTACTGATCGTATCAGGCACACCATAATCGGTAACACTAGACCCCGAAACTCCAAACGCTAAAGCCCTACATGCCAAAACCCCAAACCCCAAACCGCTGGCAATAGAAGACTTCTCAATAACCTCTTGGGTCTAAATATGCTGCAAACAAAAGCAAAGCGGGGCACCGAAACCCCAAGCCCTGAATCCTAAATAACCTTTCGACGGCTTGCGATATGGACAAATCATAGCAAGAAGCCCTAAAATGGCAACAGCAGGCTCTAGTTGGGGTAAGGCTAAATCCTAAACATCTCCACTGCCTAAATCCTACGTAAATCCTAAACCCCTACACACTCCAGTAAATCCTTCTTTTGAACCAGTACCGAGGCCGATGCGTGTGACGAGAGAGAGCGTTCTCCGAACAGCTCACAGCAACAAGGATCCCTGAACCCCCAAATCAACTAGGTTCCTGCGTAGCCCCTGTATAATAATGGGTACCCTTTTCCTACTATGTGGTTTTCATCAAGGGACCCTAATTAAACTAAAACGGGCAGAAGGTACCACTCAGGAACCTAATCAAAAAGATCTCCAGGGCCTTGCTGCAGAAGCTCCAAGATCTGCTCCGGCGACGAAGCCACGTGCCAGGAGAGGTCTCGATCGAGCGCAAGTTCTGGTTTAGGGCTTAGGGTTGTAACTGCAGGCTTTACGGCTTTTTTTTGCCTAGGGATTTAGGGTTACGAGTAGGTTAAGGGCTCTTGGGCTTCAGGGTCTCGGGGTTTGTAGCGCAGGTAATGTAAGGGCCTTAATAATTAGAAAAGGGTTTGGGGGTAGATTATACTGTAATTATAATAAGGAACCCCCAAAATAGTCTAGGAATTTAGGCGAGGTCTGAAGGTTCCGCTTCATCACCTGAATGTGAATTACATAACCAGAAGTAATACTAAAGCCAAACCTTCCCACTGTTTTTGCATCAGGACTTGTGCAGTAGCTTGAACCCTGGTTAGGATTCATCGAAACGGAGTTTCAAGGCGTGCCTGCACCCTTACAGTCCCAGGTTTTGAGGGATCCTTGTTATGATTTGTTTATCGAAGTCCTCACAAAAGGCCAGCATTTGGGAGTTTCCGAAAACAGGGGACCCTAATATAGTACCCTAAACAGTAGGATCCTTATTATAAGGGCCCGGCTCAGGTAGGGTTGAGTTTGCAAGGCTTCAGGACTTTAGGCTTCGAGCTCGGAGTTTGGGGCTTAGGGCTTTAAGGATGGTTTTTCGGATGGGGGTTCCCTTGGGCTTCGTTGGTTCCTGGTGATGACTCTGAGTTTAGGCTCTATCCTTTTTGGGGCTTCTGCTTTGGATTCGTGTCTTTGACTAGTTTATCAGTCTGGGGCTTTGCAGATTTATAGAGAGAGCTGATCTCTAGGACTCTAGGTCCAATCCGTGTTCTGAGCTGAGGCCCGTTTCCGGTATCATCAGGAGAGACATGTCCCTGATTCCACGCAGTGTAGGCAAAGTAAACTCCCCAAAGCCCTTGTCCCGCAAGGAAGATAGAATGCCCTACTCATGAAGCTACAGGAGCCCTCAAAGAATCCCTTGAAGGCACCCTTAAAGTATCCCTTAAAGGCACCCTTGAACCCTTACTGTAAAGTATCCCGCAAAGGCACCCTGAAAGCATCCCTTCAAGGCGCCTTTAATGTATCCCTTAACATGGCAGCGGGTCTCTATACCTTGACCCCCTAATTTAGGGGCCTTAATAATTTGAATAGGGTTTTGCTTATAGTATAATGTACCCCCAAACGCTGTTCTAATTATTCAGGCCCCTACATCATAGGACCCTACTATAGATCCCCTACAGATCCCTTTTTTTGACACCCAAGGGATCCCGTTAAAGGAACCCTGCCCTAACTATTAAGGCCCCCTATACTAGGACGCGACGGCCTGGCAGGCCCACGCCCTCGACACCCTGCTTGAGCCGAAGAAGGTTGTCTCGCTCTCTCAATAGGTCCCGCAGCTCCTGGGTAACGTAGGGGCCGTAATAATTAGAACAGTGTTTGGGGGCCAATTATGCTATAATTATAACAAGGAACCCCAAAATAGTGTTGGTAATTAAAATGGCCCCTATATTATGTGGGGTTCGGGTGTGGGGTTTAGAGTGTAGGGTTTAGCATCACGCCAGCTTATGGCGAGTTTATGACAAGCTGCAAGACAGTCGCGGCAGTTGCTATGGCTATGGTACTATGTGGCGTTGCTTCACTGGCAGTGTGGTCGTCGTGTGGCATGAGCCACCGTGGTCATCGGCGGAAAGACCAAGAAAGCACCGGCAAAGAACAATCCCTCACAGTGCGCTACAGACAGATCTCTTGTCAAGAACACTCCGGCCTCGCAAGGGAAATATGTCAGAAGCCACACGAGGACTCCGAAGCTTCAGTTAATTTCTTGGGCAACGAGTAGTAGTATCCCCTCATATAATAGTCCGTAATGTAGCTATAGCGTAATGTACCCCCCAACCCTGTTTTATTGCTTCGGGCTTGACTTGCACTGGACTGGGCCAATGTACTTCTTTCACAGGCACGAAGCTGTACCCTGGGTCTGGGTATCCTCCCTTGGCCTACAGGAAAGAAGACGCAGCTCGAGCAGGCAAGTCCTCGCGGTGCATGCTGAACATTGAGACCTGCAGACCGCTCCCGCTACCATGCATCGGTGGGGGTCGTGAACGATACAGCGGTCGGAACCATTGGTGTTTAGCAGAACAACCTGCAGAGTCCCTTCTTAAGGTGCCAGACTGTGGCAACGCCTATTCTATCCCCAAAGGCCCCCCGGATTGGGCGAAGTTGTGTCTGGCAGAGCTTGTCCCTTGCCTGCTGCACCACCCCAGAACTGAAGTCCTGGGATCGGAAAGCGCCTGTATTCCTCCGGACTGAAGAAAACACACACCCGACCAAACACAACCGTTGGTTCGCAGTATCTGAGGTTTACAGAGCGCGTGGACCCTGAGCGCTCAACCTTTCGAACACCGACGGGCGTCTTCAACACCGAATGTTCAGTGGCCGGAAAGGCTTACAAAATGCCAAAGTCTAGCAGCAACTGGACCCAAGTTGACCTAGCCTGTTATGGAGCATCCAACGAACAACCTGCCCACAACATCGAAACATCTCCTACGCAGCTTCCTATTCGAGCGCAGGGCCTGGCCAGCAAGGTTCCGCAGGGAACCGATTTTTAAGAGAGATTTTAAAAGTGCAGCTGACTGGGGCGCCGCGCTCCTGTCAGGTAGGGCTCATCTTCTTCCTGTAACTTGGCGAAGAGACGCTGGCCTGGGAGGAATTTTTCGACAGTATCATCCCAAGTCGCTGCTTAGACAAGGGCTTTGGGGTGCAGTACAGTATATACTACATTGTGACATGAGGATTAGATAGCAGACTTGTATGTGCTGAAATTTACAGTAAACATTTACACCGACAGTCCGTCGAAGTTGAAAGCTTTATCTGTCTCCCGGCTACTAGCGGGCAAGGAAGGTACCAGAGTCGGGCCGAGCTTCTGTTTTGGCTTCAGGTTTATACGGTCTCGACTCACGCACTTGCACTCGGCTGGCATGGCTTCTGGTCTCTGAGCTTTATAGGGTTTACGGGTCTAGGAAGAATTGGTCTCAGCTTGTCAATGCCAGTTGAACAAAAAGGCGCTAGCATAATTCCGAAAACAGAGCTTCGGGGCCTGGAGCAAAGGTTGCTAAAACTGCTACCCCGAGGTTTCAATCCTGGATCTGAAGCGAGCTCTTCATGGACTTTTTTTCAGCACAAAAGATGCAGCGATAGGAATACTAGTCCGCACACCCGAATACTGATAAGTTGTAAAGGAATCAAAACTGAGGTCGGCAACTACTCATCCCAAAAAAGATAACACCAAGACCTTAAACCCTAAACTCCACAAGCCCTTTCATCTTCTAAACCATGCAGTGCTGAACCCAAAAACACACTAAACCCTTTTGCGGCGGGCTTGCCTCGTCGAGAGGGGCCCTAGACCATTGTTGTTGTTTTTGGAGAAGGCAAGGCGGGTTGGGCTTAAACCCTAAACTTAAACCTTAAACCCCAAACCCTAAAAATCCTAAACCCTAAACCTTAAACCCTAAAAGCCCTCGAAGCCAGGGGGCAGAAGTGCGGGATCCATCCAGGGCCCGGCCCATCCGGTCGCAGCAACGATCCCAAAAGCGTGAAAGTCTTGCCTGCTCTTTGGGTTTTCGAGGTGTTTAGGGCTTTAGGGCTTGAGGGTTTTAGGGCTTTAGGGGTTTTGGGGGTTCATGGGTTTCGAGGTGTTTAGGGCCTTAGGGCTTTCGTCGCTCACTCTCGCACAAGGCAGGCAAGGCTCCACATAAGGGGTTGAGTGGTTTAGGGTTTTAGGGGTAGGGGTTTCGGGCTTAGGGGTTTAGGGTGTGCGGTCTCAACTTGGACAAGCCAGGCGAGGGATATCGGGCGCAGTCGCTGTGAATGAAAAAGAGTGTAGCGGGTTCAGAGTTTACGGCTCAGCGCTTGAATCTTTGTGCTGCTAGGGCCTGCTAGAGCTGCGGTTGCGACTGCAGTCTTGAAGACTCCCAGTGCTGCTGCTTCGTCTGTTGCTACTGCGGCTGCTGCTGCTCATGCTGCTGATTAGTACTGCTACTACCACCACCACCACTGCTACTTCTTCTTGTTCTGCTTCTTCAACCTCTTCCGTGGCAGTGTCACAAGATGCATGTAAGAACGACTACAGAGGAGACAGCAAGTTCCTTCCGAAAGTCAAGGGCAGAACTCGCACAAGCCAGCCAATGCAGCAAACGAGCTGCAAAGAGTGGTGCGGAAAGGGTGCTGCGTTGTTTCCCCATCGCTGCACCGGGGTCTTGCGGGAACACCTCTGAGAGCCCTTGACTAATCACAAGTTCCAAAAACAAATCGTTTCGGACTATCTGCCGTTCTATGTTCGAAGCGTTTTTTGTAAACTTGTTGAAGGTGCCGCCTGCTCCCCGCGCTCCAAACGCCACGAAAGTTGAGCTAATACCTTGGCCGGTCGCTGTCTTGCGGATTTATAACTTCAATTGCAGGGATTTAAGTTTGCTTCAACCGTTGAAGTTTTCGGCTAAAGGAAAGTTTGATACTGTAGACATGTGTTTGGTGAACTGATACGAAGGCCTTCGCAAACACCGAAAACGCGAACGAAACCCTCATACAACTCCGACAAACACTGTTCTCAACGCACTGGTGCAACTCCAATAAACCCGAATCCAAAACCCAACAGCCCAGGGTCTTGGGTTGAATGGGATACATATAGGGGCCTGAACAATTGAGATAACATTCGCTCCTTTATGTATGCGTCAAGCTAGTATTTGTATCACTACCTGTCACTACCCAGTCTATCATTCTATATCTTGCAGTATTCATTACAGCGAAACGGGGGCTTTCATGAAAAGATGGAGAAGTATCCGTGGTCGACCTGCCATTGGTGCTACGAACATCACCCGCAGAAACAAGGGCCTGCAAAGCTCAAGGTTCCGCAAGCCCACTAACCGGGCACCTGATGCAACAGAATCAAGTCCCAAACAAGATCTGTTGGAAGCATATCAGCCGTAAACCTTCACGTCCCAGTAATTCGCAGTTTCCGAAACAAGGGGACCCCAATAGTATCCTAAATAGTAGGACGCTTATTCTAAGGACCCCATAAAGGTACCGCAAATTTTCGGAAACTCCCCATTTCGGACCTAGTGAGAGACAGCGGATGATCCTGGAAAGCAGCTAGCAAATGCCGATAATACGGGGGCCTCAACAATTGGGGTGTTCTGTACTATAAGACTATGACTATACTTAAGTTAAGGTACCCCGAGGAAGAATGTTGATAACATGTTCCAGCTTTTCTTGAGGCAGCAGGCATACCTTCACCTACGACAGATTCCGAAGGATGACCCGAGCCGAAAATGCAAGCAGAACGAAAAGCACCAAGACCCCAACTCCATAAAACCCAGCCAGCCTAAACTCTAAACCCTAAACCAACAACGAGGGCCCGGGCCGTTCAAGGCATCCGTGAGTGCCGGCTCGACAATCTGGCAGCGCAGCTAGGTTTGGGGGGGGTCGGGTTTTCACGGAGTGTTGCAGGGTTTCTTACAGTTTTGCGCTGTGTCTTGGGATTGCGATTTATAGGGCCTTTTCGGGCTCTGGCGCTCGCACTCGGACTCTCCAGGCGAACTGGCTGTGCCCACACTTGGTCCGTAACGGGTGGAACAGACGCTGGATCCGACGTGACAGAGTCGGCGATCTACGACGTTTGGGAGTTTTTTTCCCTCGGACAAGCCCGCATTGCAAAAAGTTAGGGTTTAGGGTTTTGGGTTTTTTTGAATCTCAGAACTCGGCATTTAGGACTTTGGGGTGTTATGCTTTGAGGGCCTTGTAGAACTGGGGTCCGGGCTTGGGGTTTGAGCATGTCGAGCTGTTGATGTCCTCTGAGGTTCAAGGCTCAGTCGGGGTTTATAGAGTTCAGGGATTTAGGGTTTAGAGCTTTAGGCTTTAAGGTTTCGACACTCGCACTCGCACAAGGCTTTAGGGTTTAGGGTCTAGGGTTCAAGGCTCAGGGCTTTCGGGCCTGGGGCGGATGTTAGGATGCGGGGTGGTTGCGGCTTCTGTTCTCTGCCCGCCGGCACAAGTTTGTGAGATGAGGCTGGCAGGTGCCGTGACAAAGCACCCCTAGGATTCTGGTTTAGTTGGGTTTGGGGTTGAAGGTTTAGGGTTTAGGGCCGACGAAGGATAACAGCATGCGAGACTGCTCCACATAGAACGATCCTTACCGAACCCACGGAGCCCTGTAGAGTCCATCCTGTCCATCATAATATACTATTGCATATTGTAGATCATAGTAGTTCATAGCATGTAATGTGTAATATATCATAGTATCTCGTATTTGGTGATAGTATCTTATAATGTAGGATCTTAGCCGTCTCGACCGGCCTAGGACAAACAGCATAAATACCATGGACAAACCGGTTCGGAATAATTGCTCATAAGTTACACTTATGGTCCATATAGACTTACAGCACAACATACCGCTCTACTCTCAAAACTCAAAACTCGATCGAAGCGTGTGGCCTGGCCAACTTCCTCCTGCGGCGCGTCCCGAGCGAAGACAGAGTCAAAAGTAAACGCATGCCTGGGGCAACCGGTTTGGGGTTCTGGACGGTAGCTCGATCTGTCTGCATGAAACTAACATATGCAAATCCAGATAAAACAGCATGGCTATGTGCTCTTAATCTCACCATCTCACCAGGACCACCAGGCGCAACAAGTTGTGTGCCTTGTCCCTCAAAATGCCAGGTGTGGCGAGAGAGTTTCGGCGCTCACAGTCGGACAATCCAGGCGAGGCATGTGGTACAGAGGGGTTTGGACTAAGTAAGGCTCCACTTTAAAGTCTATAGGAATTGGTTCGGGCTCATAAGGAGCAGGTGTCCCTTCAGAACAAGTGATGGCAAGCATTCTGACGATGCAACACAGGTCAACCTCGGTTGAGCGTCCAGACAACGCTTCAGAAGCTGCTAAGGTTGCATATATTCAACGAGTCTACAATTTTAGAATGCTAAGTGAATGTACTTTTCAAGTCCATTTCAAACTAACATAAGTGTAAGTACTTAGAAGTAGAGCTTTCAACTAGAAACATTTATGAAAGCTTAAAAAAGTCGCGCATAGTGCTTATAGGTGTAATAGATATTCATAGATACGAGACTGTAAGGAATGTATTATCGTATATATATACATATACGTATGTATATATATATATATACATCTGTTGAATAGAAAAGAAATCTATCTACATATGTGTATGACAATGATTACTAATATCTGTTAGTATATAGTGAAGCACATAACATATACACATATATATATATATATATATCTTACAAGTAAATACATGTATATACGTATCTAAGGTCTCATGGCCTTCTTTTTTGTATACATCACTCTACGTTGGGTCAAATACGATTTTGTTGTTTGTAAGTACTCGCGTATCTTCAGGAAGTTACGAGTAAAACAATAGATGAGATAGAATCTCTCTCTCTCTCTCTCTGCCGTGCCATCATCAAGAGTCTCGCAATGCAAGGGCACGAAATGAGATAGAATAGATGTCTTAATAAATACCCACAAACGAAATGACAATGAATAATAAACTGCTACACGTCTAAACCGAAGATTTATATATACAAACCGATAACAGCTTTGCCTCCAAATGTGCAAAATGTTTTGTTTCGATAAAATACTTACATAGTTCTGTGAAAATAAACTAGGCCAGTAGAAACATATCCAATATATCTTAGAGTGCAATTGATCAAGTGTTCGAAGTAATTATCGAGGTGTGAAAACCATACGTTTAAATACATAAATATATATATATATATGTTCAATTAGTCAAATTAGTCTCTAGTTTTCTGCTCGAAATGTAATCTATTTTCAAGTTCGTTCATGTGAGATGTAAAAATGTAAATATTCCAATAAGGTTTAAGTACTTGTGGTTATCCATATTTACCCTTTACTTGGATGGCGTGAAGATTTGTAATAAATGTTGATATATCTACGGATATTATGAATATCTATTAGTATATAGAAAGTACATTTCCATGTATGTATGTATATATATAGAGACGAAAATAAATACATGTATTTCGCCTCCAACTAAAATAATTGAAATAATTCCGAGTAAGGTCTGGGTAAAAAAAGTTCATATAAATATCTGTTACCATATGATTTACTGTTGATCAGATATGTAGTAGGTTTTGAGAAACATGGAAAATCGAAATATTTATTATGCTGCATATAAAGAAATATTGAATTTTATAGAAAGAAAAATATTCAGTGTATTTTATGTTTAAGAACGAATTGAAAATAATTATGAATAAGTCTTGCGGATATAAATATGTATATGAATATTTACAACCATATTATATATTTGGATTTATATACATTACATTTTGATAGTGTCTATCTTATATCTTATAAATTTCGATTGATATATATATATATATATATATATTTATTTATTTATATTTATATTTTTATATATTGATATATTTATATATTGGAATATATAGAAATGAATTTTCCTTCGTATTCTTATTCTATAAAGCATTTAAGATAAGTATGAATAAGTTTTGCGAGTATAGATATTTATTCTATTTAAAGCCACTATATATACATATATATATATATACACCTTATATATATATTAATAAGTTTTCATAGATATAGATATTAAAATGGATAATTTTGGTTCATATATCTATTAAGTTTGTATAGTAACGAATATATAGTAATTAACCCTTAACTGGCTCCATAATCTCTGAGCTTCGCTCTGCCAATTCTCTTGAGATCAGGATGGCCCAAGTCGCGCTAGTACAAAAGACCGTAAACCGTAAACTCTGAAAGCATGGAAAGAGAACGTGCGAAATCAGAAACAAGACAACCTGAGCTGAATCAAGTTGCCCTGCTTCATTGTAGTTTAGTTTAAGAAGATACTGAAGCGAAGGCGTGAGCGACAGCATGCTTCTAGCGCTTCCTCGCACAATGTACTGGTAGTATACGCCCCCTGAACCCAAACTGGCTGAGGGCCGTCGAGATGCTCGCGGCCTTTGCTATCGGTCAGGAGCAGCGTTGCCTGAGGGGTTTTTGCCTCCTGCCCGGCTAGGTCTATGTGCATTCTGCGTGGATCGCAAGGTTCTGCAGCCTCGATTTTCGGGTCTGGGGTTTTGAAGTTTGGGAGTGGTCTGCCACTGGTCTGCAAAGCAAAGCTTTCTTGTGGGGTAGGGAGAAAGGCCAGAGGTCTTCATAGCACCATTGAGCTGAGAGCACTTGGGCTCGCCTTTGAAGGCATATGGTAACAAATGCTACTGTTGTCATTGCAATCGTTCTCGGGATGGTAGGGTGGCGGCTGTGGTGGTGAGGGGATATTCACTCATCGTCGCCGATCGAATGGGTGGTGGTTGGACGGACCCCCACATTCAGCCACTTGGCATCAAAGTACTACCTTGAGATAGCACTTATAAGTTATATCAAGTTATAAGGATCCCCTAAGCAGGACGTCGAATTGAGTGGCACCTTGTCAGTCACTGCCACTGCTTCTCGCTCGTCCGCCTGCACCTCCCGACGGCTCATCGGCCTTCATTCGGGAGGCTTCGGGTGCTTTTTGTGGTTTGGGGGGGAGCTTGGGCTCGTGGAGACAAGACACATATAGATGTTTATCTCTCCGTCCCCGTGTACGTCTTTCCGGATCAAACAGTCAAGCCCGGCGCCTCTTGCAAAGCGACATAGGAGCCACCACTCATGATAGGACTGAGATGGTTGCATCAACTATGCCGAAAGCAGGGACATCCCTGCAGAACCAGTGGAGATTTGCCGCTTGCCGGGCGCAACTTCGTTACAGCCTACCTTTTGAACCAAGATGGAAAATTCCAAGGTCCGATGGGCAGAGAGTCCACAGTAATTAGCATGCCAAGCTGGAAGGCTTCAGGAACCAGAACGGCATCCCATCTGACAGCCTCACTCGAGCGACCACGACGGCTGGACGACCACCTCTGCATCGGTGGGAGTACATATGCAAGAAGCGGATGGGTTGGACGCCTTGCATGTGGGTAGACCCGAAAAGCTCCTTGTGATGGGCTCAAAAGCTGGAAATCCCATATGAAGCTCCCAACTCGCGATCCCGCCTCCCTCAAAACACCCATTGCCCATGAGCCATGAGAGAATGAGTGGGGCTTGACTAAGTGCTCCTGCCCTCAGGGTGTGAAAGTCTGCTTGTGCTTCGGATGTATCTCCACATCTTGCGAGCCAGGAAGCTCGACACGAGGAGTTGCAGCTCATCTGAGCCTCGGCAAAGCTTGAACTACCGGTGTTGCAGGGGTTTAAGGATTCGCAGTTTGGTCCCGCCACATCCGCGAGCGCCGGAGCCTGGATCTCCTTCAGCAAACCGCCGACTGGCCGTCAATGCCAAGATCTTAAAACCCTGCCCTGCACAAAGGGATAGTGCTAAAACGAGGATCTATGTGGGAAAACAGGTGCCAGTGCTTAGGCTTAAACAGATCTTTGAAGTACGCGGAAACTGCACAACATGGCTCGACGGTTCCGTGGCCGAAACTTCTTGAGATTGTTCGGTGCTTATTAGACAAGCTCATGGCGCAGAGAGGCGCTTGACAGATTCGGTTCAAAAGGGGTTGGAAGAGTCCCGTACCCAGGCCCCTTTACTCCCTTACTATGAAGGGCCCGAGTACTTCTTCCACACACCCGATCGCCAAACCCTTGAGACATAGACCCCTAAACCCTTACCTCTACCCTAAACCCTAAACCCTAAACCCCAAACCCTAAACCCCAAACCCTAAACCCTTTTAATAAACCCTAAACCCTAGACCTCTATAGGCTTCAATCCCATCGCCCTGTGAGCCAAGGAGCTCAGCGATGTGAAATCCGAATCCTTCGGGCCCGTTGGCCCACATGGCGCGGGGAGCTTTTCGTGTGGGCTTCATACACGATTCAGGGTTTAGGGTTTAGGATTCAGGGTTTAGGGTGTAGGGTTTAGTGTGTAGGGTTTAGGGTTTAGGATTCAGGGTTTAGGGTGTAGGGTTTAGGTTGTAGGGTTTAGGGTGTAGGGTTTAGGGTGTAGGGTGTAGGGTTTAGGATTCAGGGTTTAGGGTGTAGGGTTTAGGTTGTAGGGTTTAGGGTGTAGGGTGTAGGGTTTAGGATTCAGGGTTTAGGGTGTAGGGTGTAGGGCCTAGGGTTTAGGGTTTAGGGTGCTTTTAAAGGGTTCCTTTAAAGGGTTACTATAAGGGTTCCTTTCAAGGGCTCTATGAAGCTTTTAGAGTTTCCGAAAATTGGGGGGGGGGGGCTACCTTCTTTTGGGGTCCTTACAATAAGGATCCTACTATTTAAGGTACTGTACTAGGGTCTCCCATTTTCGGAAACTCCCCCATATATATATATATATGTATAAATAAATAAATATATATATATATATATATATATTTATATTTATGCTATACATACATTATACATACATACATACATACATACATACACACGTTAAGCAGGGTGTTTCCCAAAGAGGATCCGCTCAAGGTCTGGAGGCGATGTCGATAGGATCTTATGGATAAAAATTCTAGGCTTTCGGCTTAGGGGCTGAGCACCCTAGTCCAAAAAAGGTTAACCTTTACAATCATTGTAGGATTATATAAACCCCAAAAGGTTAAAGGCTACCTACTCAGCTACTAAGTAGGGTTGTAGGGCTTTAGGGTTTTCAACACTCACACTCGGACGAGCCTGGGCGAGGTTCCTGTAGGGTTTAGTTTAGGGTTTAGATTTAGGGACGTCTATGTGTCTGTGGCTCTTGGTCCCTATGGGCTCACTGCATGATTTCATAGCCGCCCACTAGAGTCACTAGAGCAAACGACTGCGCGGCACCCAAAGACTTGAGGATGGTGAGAAGTCCTAAACTGTCGAGGAACTTAAGCAACTAAGCTGCAATGCCAGTGCAGTGGACCCCACCTGGCTTGTTCTTGACACATACGGATGCTAGATTCCTTACATTAGCCCGTAGACATGAAGCTGGCCCTCTGGCAACTACACACACAAAACCCTGAGTCCAACACACTTAAACCCAAAACCTTGGAGCTAAAGCCTGTTCCAAATCTTCACCTCTCAAACTGGAGCCTCGAGGCCACGGAAAAGCTCAAGCGGTAAAGACAAAACCTGAACTTTCATTCAGGCGGCATCGTCGAGCGGCTGCGCCCCATCCAGCAAAGTAATGCCCAACGAAAATGTCTGCAGCTGTTCTGCCAGTTTCAGCCTCTGGCTACATCGCACTTACGAATTACAGGACTTTCGAGTTTCGGTGTTTTGGTTTGGGTTTAGGGTGTAGGGTTTAGGGCTCAGGGTTTATTCAGGGTCTAGTGACTCTAGTGACAGTGCCCAGCTGACTTCTCTGCGCAGGTGCTCGCAAGGTGACAGCTGGCCCTCGTCACGGCTTGGGGGTACAAGATGCTATACATAATCCAAAAAGGATGGAAGAAGTGATGCCCCTGAACCCTGGACCAACAAGCAGGGCAGTCCAGACTCGGAGATCCCTCATGTGGGCCCTTGACATCCGTTCTTCTACATGCCCAGTATCCTTGGGTTCTTCTTAAAAGCCAAGCATTGCATGAAGGCCTCGGTGATTAGAGCAGGGTTTTGGGGCATTTGCACTGCATCTATGTAGAGGAGGGAGAATTTTGGCAGTAGACTGCCCCAGAAATGTGACTTGGATGCTCGACCTACCATACGGTCTTAACCTCAAGATTGAACACCGGAGGGTTTAGTGTTGAGGGCGACACTGATTTTTGGAACAACCTCCCATTCCCGATGTCAATTCAAGACCCAAAGCAAGGCCCGCTGCAATACGCCCAAACTGAAGTCCGAAAGCCGGTCCAAACCAGACCCTTAAAGCTTTGTAACATAGAGATCGGGAAAACCTTGTAAATAAAGGACCCCTCTTTTTTGCACGCCCCAAGATTAACTCCCCCAAACTCGACGCTCTTTAAACCCACGTTTCGGCAGAGGCGCTTCAACTTTCGAGCAGATCTCAAGGCCCCGGCATTGAAGGGACCATGGCGCCTAGGTTTTAGGGCTCACAGGGTTTAGGGGTCTACGGCTTAGAGGGAATAGAGTTTCGGTGTTTACTATATGAGCCCCTGAGAATTAGCAGAGGGTTTTTGCTAACCGAAAAGGATCATGAAAGAAATCCTATGGCCTGGTCATTCAGACCTCTATCTTGTCCATCGAGCCATGTGGGGAATACCATGGAGTCCTGCCCTTGAGTGTGGAGCGATTAGGTCCTGACCCGGTGTGAGACAGCCTTGCTAGGCGGTGGCGCGGTGCAAGTTTGCTTCCACCCGCACGCGAAGACATTCTAGATGATTGTACAAAAAGCACAGTGCTAGGCTCGGGTGTGGGGTTTCAGACTTTTCTTAGCGGCCTGTTTGCAGGGACATGTCAAGTGCAGGTGCAGCCGCGGCACGTGCCATCCATAGCACGCACCCAAAGGGCCATGGCGGCAGCATCACCGGAACCTTGGCTAACGCGTAGGGTCAGGAATAGCTTAATGCGCCCGAATGCCCAAAGCTTCGATGACGCGCGGGGTAGGAAATACTATCCATGATAATGGCATCCCCTATAGTCTCGAAGAAACTTTTAGTAGAATATACCCAAACACTGATTAAACCTTCCTAACTTTCTTGAGCCTCGAAATTATATAGGGTCTCGGGTTTGGGGTTTAGGATTTGCAGGGGCAGCCTGAGCGATACACCCTGAGCCTGATACCCGAAGCTTGTATCCTCAACAGCCCTTCTAACGAGTTGACGCCAGCAGACGGAGCAAGAATACCAATCATACCGGCAACTGTTGGAATAGTGGGACTCGCACCAAAAACAATGACGATGACCATGACAACATGATATTGTTTTTGTCTCATCATACTTCCGTATCATGAGAATGCTTACTACTCCTGTTATTTCCCTTTTTATTGCCGGCTTCCAACCCTACAGTCTGCAAAGCAATCTCTCAAAACCCCCAAACCCTACAAACCCTGAACCCTACAGTCTGCCAAACCGCCCTAAAGCACCCATATAGATCCCCTGAAGAATCCGTAAAGAGCCCTTATGGATCCTTTTAAGATTTTAAAGAAACCCTAAAGAACCCTTTCAGCACAGACCGAGGTGCTGGACGGCGACCATGCAACTCTCACCCCTGCACCCAACCCTGGCTCCGGTTTAGGGGTCTACATAAGCGGTCAGGGTATCCTAAACCGGGCCCTGAACCTACGGCTTCACCTAGAAACCTTGAGAAGCAGTAGATAAATCTTGATATGAGGTTCTGCCAACAATACTAACAAACTCAGGGATGGTCATGGCGCTGGTCCCTCCGGGACCACCACAAGTATGATCCCTCTATTAAAAACAAGTCTTGCCCCTGTCTACACCCTAAACTCTAAACTCCAAACCTTGAGGCCCGGCCCTACTGTCCTCACAGACAGGACAGTATGGCCTACCTAGACCCCCAGAAGTAGGTAAAATAATGGCCCAAAACCTAGAAAAGGCTATTCTCCTACATACTGTTGGGGTCCAGGTAGGGCTATTGAATAGTGACGGGCGCACATCTAGTCGGCAAAACTTCCAAGCGGCTTTCGGGCTTCCTGGTGCTTATCTCCTGCAAGTGGGGTTGGTTTAGGGTTTAGGGTTTGTTCACAAGAAGTTTGCTTTAATGCTCTAGGACTCCAGGGCTTATTAGGGTTTGGAGTTTTGCCGCTTCCGTTTTTTTTGGCTTAGGGGGGGGGGGGGTTTGGAGATTGGGCCAGGCTCTTGGGCATTTTCCTGGGCTTCCTACTAGTACAAGCTCGTCGTTTTGTCGTGTTGTTGTCTCAGCATCTATAGCTCTGACAGGAAAGCCCTCGACACAGATTTACAATTTAAGGCCCGCAGATCTCTCAGAACCTAAACCCATAAGCCCTAAACCCTCAACACTGTTCCTCGCCGCTGCAGTAGGCTCTGGGTTGATACCGGTGGAAGGGAAAGTTCCAAAGAATGTGGATAGTTCTGGCAAGGGCGCCATGGCGGCACCGGTGAGACAGGAAACCAGGCCAAACAGAACGACAGTTAATTACAACGAAGAGGGGGCGAGGGCTGCGCACGTGTGTCTGTATGCGCGTGCGTCGACCGTGCGCGAGCGCGCGGCTTCACCCTAACGACCATGTGCATTTCATCGGCGCCCGTGCAGAGGTCTGGCCGAGTCATAATGCGCAACTGTTATAAGGCTGTGACGTGCCCGGTGTGTGGCTCAGCCACAATGCCATATGCCGCTGAAGGCTGTGCACCACTAATTGTCACTGCATCGTGGGTCGTCGCCGTGGCCGTGGCTTTCTCCTCAGCTTGTGCATTGCCCCATTGGTCACCGGACGCAGAAGCTTGCCCACAGCACCATGGGTCCCCGCTGGAGGACGCTTCAAGGTGGCAGCCTTCTGCCTCGGCTATCGTGTCAACATTGGCCCTGCGCCTTTTTTGTTTCTCATATAAGATTCTTCCTCTGTCCTGTGGTGAGTCGGGATCCACTGCCACGACAGCGATGATAAGGATGGCTAGCAAAGAAATGCATGGCTTGCGGGAGCTAGAATGTCATGACACGCTGGGCCAAACTTGAGCCAAAATGGCTACGGGTCATAAGGTTTAGGGTCTTTGGCTTGCGTGGCTTGAAGCTCTCATCCAGCCTGTAGTTAGTAGGACCCGCAACTTGAACCCTAGTGCCCTCCATCGATGCAAACTGTTGTATATTCTGTCTCGACTCTCCGCAGAAAGCGGACACCTCGACAATGATATCCAACGGCCCTGCTCTGAAATCATCTTGCGGATTTAGGGCGCCAAAAAAGCACGTAAGCAAAATTAGGATAGGGATAGCCCATATAAACCCCCCTTATAATGAAGCCCATTAAGGCAGGGATATCCCCATAAAATGCTTGTGCTTATGTGCTTTTGGGGTCCCTAAGGATTTGGGCTGATAGTATTATTGGCACCATTAGCATTATACTGTAACTATTACTAATATAGTTCTGATTACATATTTGATCTCGACCTGCCTCCTGCTCCTGGCAACGCCGCGGCGGTGGTTTGGAAGATTCTGCCGGGGCTTCTTCCCCAGCACAGGCCTCAAAGTGGATGCGCGATTCATGTTTCAGGATTTACACTAACCCAACCGAAACATGGAATCTGGATGACTAGCTCTGGCAATCCCTGTTTGCCTGTAGGGCATCAGGAAGTTCAACTTTATGGCAATGACAGTGCAGTGTAGAGCTTTGTTGGACAAGCAAAGACGATGATGTTGTGAAATGCACGTCATGCCTTGCACAATTGGTCGCAGCATATTACGGCTGTTCAAGTTCCCATGGTTCGACCGTAGAACACCTGAGTGGATGCTGAAAACTCAGGCATATGAAACAGTAGAAACGCTTGTGATAATGACGATAACCGTAAACAACTATAACCACAATGGCGCTGATATTGGTATTGACATTGACATTGTTAACGGTAGTAGTAGCCGTCGTCGTAAAAATTAGCAGTAGTAGCAGTAGCAGTGGTAGTAGTAGCAGCAGTAGCAGCAGCAGTAGCAGTAGCAGTAGCAGTAGCAGAAGCAGTAGCAGAAGCAGTAGCAGTAGCAGTAGCAGTAGCAGTAGCAGAAGCAGTAGTAGTGGTAGTAGTAGCAGTAGTAGTGGTAGTAGTAGTAGTAGTAGTAGTAGTAGTAGTAATAGTAGTAGTACGAAAAATACTAGTAGTAGTAGTAGTAGTAGTAGTAGCAGTAGGAGCAGTAGGAACAGTAGGAGCAGAAGGAGCAGTATGGTGGTGGTGGCGGCGGTAGTACTAATAAACATAATGAGAAGAATACTCGACGATGATATCGCTAAGAATAGCACGGATAATAGCAACAATCCTACTAATTAGAGCAATGATGATAACAATAAGAAGGTGATAATAATACTCATACTAAAACAACAATAACAACAATTATCGGAACAACAGCGGCGAGAACGACAGCCACAATACAACCATAATAAGAAAAAACAAAAAGAACACTACCAACAACAGCAACAGCAACAACAACCACAACCAAAATAACAGTAATACTTGCACTAATAGTAGTGACACCACAAATAGAATAGTCAGAACACAAAAAAAGCAAAGGCAGTAGTAGTAGTAACAATAATGATAACAATTTAATAACGAAGAATAGCAAAACAACACACCTAAGAACAATAACATTTTTGAGACTGATAACAGTACAAATACTAACAGCAAAGAACAACGAGAGTACCAGCAACAATAACAACAACAACAACAGCAGCACGAACACAACACTATTGATCATAAATCATGGGCCCTGAACCTGAAGCATTGCCATCCGAGCGACGGCACGCAGCTCGCCCAGTGCTCTCCGCAGCACCTCCCGAGAGACTTCCAAGAACTCGGGAACGCGAGGGAGCACCTGGCTCAGGGCCCGTGAGTGCTGAGGGTTTGGGGTTTGTAGAGGCTCAGAGATTCTGGTTCTAGTTGAGCTGAGGGCCACAAGGCTTAGGAGTTAGAGGTTTAGAGGCTTCGGGCTTGCGATTCAGAGGTTAGTGGCTTCTGGGGGGTAGCAGGGTTGGGATGTATAATACGCTATCAAGACTACCTTGTGCTGTCGGGCCCCTCGGAAGGGGCCAGTGTCGTGCTTAAAGGGATCCCTTACCCAAGCCCGATAAGTCCTCAGCCCTTTTGAAACTGGCCTTGTTGGCTGCCAGGACACCCCAAACTCTAAACCCTAGACCTCGAAACTAAGCCGTACACCACAAAGCCTAAGCCCAAAACCCTAAACCCTGAGCCCTAATCAAGCTCCCCTGCTTCAAGCGTGGCCATGCCGCGGCATCTGCTAAGCTGTCAAGGCTCTCGGCTCGCAAATCGGCGACAGGGACCTGCAAGACCTGGCTGCTTTGGAAAACCCTGAACCCTTGAGGGTTTAGGGTGTGCATCGCTATATTCGCCCTAATGGCTGCTTTGGGAAACTCTTAACCAAGTCTTAACCCTTTAGGGTTCAGGGTGGATACCCCACATCTGCCACATAAACCCTCGACTCTGATCGCCTCTTTTGCGCCTCAAAATTTCGGGCTTGTTGGGTTCAGATTCCCCCCAAAGCCCCAAAGATCCGAACCTGCAGACCCGAGTCTTGCTTTTGCAGGCGTTCGGGACTTCGTGTAGAAGATTAAGGGTTCAGGGTTTAGGGTTTAGGGTTCAGGGTTTAGGGTTTCATGACACCTTTACTTGCAAGGGGTGGCTACCAGTCGGAGATCGGAGAGTCTGCAAGAAGATCATAGCGGTGGTGCCTCGTACCCGGGAGCTGGGGATGTGATTCTAATCGAAGACAGAATGTGCTGTACCACTCGTCCTTATCAGCTGGCACGGCTGGGGATAGTTACCTCTCACTACTTCACACAGGAAAAGTCTGTTCATATGTGGTAGTCGTGCACATGACATGGCGTAACCAAGTACGGCTCCATGGTGTAGCACATGCTAGACTCTTACCCCCCTCCCATCCAATCAAGGCCCTACTTGAGCTGGAAGCCAGAAGCCCTTCCCCCTGAACGTCCAGGGCTCATGGGGGGTTAGAGGTTGAGGGTTTCACTGGGTTCTTCTTAAGGGATTCAATTTTAAGCTACCATCATAGGGATCTATAGTAAACAATAGGGTTTCCTGATTATGGTACCTTTCTTAAATCCCTTTTCAAAAATCCTTTATCGAATCCTTCTAGGAACCCTGAACTATGGTAACTTAAGTTCAGCCCCCTGTTCAGGATTTCGAGTGCACCGTTCAGGGCTTCAACCTTCCGAGAGCCTCGATCGACCTCAGACGTCTGCTTCTATTATAGGGGCCTTAATAGTTACCAATACTGTTTTTATCTGTTTTTGGGGTTCCGTATTATAGTTGTAGTATAATGGCCCCAAAACACGACTCTAACTATTCAGGGCTCAATATTATTCAGATGTTGAGTCGTCCCGACCCCCAGAAGCAGTTACCCAGTGCAAGGAGGGCCTCCGCCTAAAACCTTAAGCTCGCAGGTTATGAACTCCCATCTTCAAGCTAATGACTAACGGCTACAGTAACGGCCAAGACGCTTCCATTTTGTTGCAGGTATGTTGCATAAAGAGGATCCTTATGATAAGGTTACAGGACCCCTGAAGAATGTACGACACCAGAAGTACCGCGTAGTTGTTCAGAACATCCCCTCGAACAAAAAAAGCAATGACCTGTCGCAACTTCGGAAGACCCACGGCTTTGGCGTCCGAGATTCGGCCCGCTCCCTGTCGGTAACAGTTTCGCCCTTGGCGTAGAAAACCTCCGCTACCCCGCAGAGGATTCGAAACGCTCGGGGTCGTCTCGGGGTCTGTTTTTTTTTTGAGTTTTTTTCTGGTGGGGTCTACGAGAATCTTGTTGGGCTTCGGAACTATACAATCAGGCGCAACAGCATCTCTGGAATGTGGCACAAAACATCTGTCTATCCGGTGCGTCTCCTCCAGGAACATTTGACAGCGTCCCACATCATCTTGGTTTTGTTCAGTAGGACTTACACTCTGGTTCTGGGGATATGCCACAAGTATTGAGACTTCTGCCCTCCGTGTAAGCTTGCGATGCATCAGCCCATGCAATACTATGGCGACTACGAAAACTGGAGTTTCTATCCATCCAACCCAAGCTCCCTTCACGAACTGCCTCCTGAGCTCAAAACAAGGACGTGCACAAGGGGGGATGCACGCACCTATACACGTGCAAACTGAGATGTACAAGCCCCTCAACCCTTGCACACTTGCGCGAAACCACCGAGGTCGTCCGCGTTGCACGCTTGCTCCACGGCCCGAAACCCTCACGAAGCCCCGAAACTCCTTAGCCTAAATCCTTCATCAACCTGGTACGGTTTAGGGTTTACGCTCTCGCAACAGGGTTTAGGGTTTTTAGTTACTGCCCTTTTTTGAGCAGGGAGCCCTGAACCCTAGGATTCCTCGGATGCCTGCTGCCCCGGAGTAAAACTCAACGAAGTCTCCACGCCTCGCCGCGAGAGGTCGAACCCTAATTGTACCGTAAAACCTGAATCTGTAAGAGCTTGGGGTTCTTCCCCCTCCTACTTAGGGCTAGGTTTGGGGATTTTTTTTCCCCTCCTACCTAGCAAGGACAAAGCCCGCATTGCAGGGTTTAGGGTTAGGGTCATCCTATATACCCTAAACCTTAGGTATCTAAGGTTTAGGGCGTGAACCTCGCGACGTCCAAGGCACCAGGGCGCCCGAGGGATCCACGTCGATGCGTTCTACGCTGCGCCGGGCCATTGCAGCGACACCAGTGGCTTTCTTGGGAACCCTCCTTTAAGGAGAGGTTCCCTAAAGGGTTTCGACAAGGGTCCTTTGAGGGGTCTATACCGACTTGGCAGGGGGCTGCCGTCGGATTTTACGGGGCTATATGGGTTTGGGGCATCAAGACCCTTTGGGATTTGTTTTTGCTGACGGCTGGCGTCTGCAGAGCTCGAAGTCTCAAGTCGATGTTCGTGTCTTCAGAGGGCTCGACGCCCGGAAGGTCTAAAAGCGATCGGACTTCGGCTGAAGATTGTGGGTTTGGGGTTTAGGGGTGAATGAAAGGGTTGAGATGAAGGACCGAATATTGCGCGGGTAGAACAAGGACCCTAGCAACCTGCGACTTTACAATCGCCACACGTGCTGCTGTTAGACAGAAACAGAAGCCACTGCGATCCGAACTGCAATTTCGCCCCTGGAACGGTACCCTAAACCCTAAACCCTTTGAACCAGCTGAAAATCAGTTCGAAGAGCCCGGCAGGAGGAGACCCTTGCGACCGAAAGACCCGGAGGAGCTGACAAAGCTGAGACTGGCGAGCAGAAATTAAAACAAGTTTGGGTTTCAGGGCTTAGGGGTTTAGGGTTTAGGGGTTTAGGGTTTCAGGGTTTAGGGGTTTAGGGTTTAGGGAACAAGTAGACTCGACCGCAGGCGAAGGTTCAAGGATGAGAGGCTCAGTGAAACGGCTAGCAGTGCTGATGCTGATGCCACTGCAGATAGGTCATGCGGTGACATGTGGTGACTGACCAAAGGGTGGAGAGGGTGGCGGTGGCGGTGGCGGTGGTGGTGGTGGTGGTGGTTCCGATGCTGCTACTAGTATTGTTGTACAGTGGTGAGCTGGCAGTGGCGACAATACAGATACCAGTTCGAGAAGTTCTGCGTGACCACAACTAAAGCAGCTGTGGACATGCATAAGGCTGGCAGTTATAGAAAGAAGAGACTATAAAGCTAAATTCTCAGTGGCATGTGCCCGTAGGCAGAACCTGAACAACGCTTGGACTAAGAAGCAAATCTCCATCACTTGCCACTAGGAACTTGTTCAACACATCTGAAGCTTGACCTATCTAGAAAGACATAGCCGATACACACATGGAGCAGTAATAAGAATGACGAGGATGTGATATTTCTAATGCACGTACAACTCTGTACGCGCACACCTAAAGTATTAAGCCTAAACCCTCTAGCTACTGCAGCCATACAGATTACTCCTCTCTGCCTGGAGCTGCTCTTTGGCTTTGGAAACCTCCTGCACCGCTTTCCTGGGAGGGGCGGCCCACTTTTTCCGCTGAGGGGCAGACCCTACTTGGAGGTTCATGGGTTGTCAGAAGTGGGGTTATAAGTTTAGGGTTTAGGGAGTGTTAAGTCCCCCAGGGCTACAGTTCTAGTTACCTACTTGCAACCCCACTTATAACTACCCATGAACCTCCAAGTAAACTCTAAACAGGTGCCAGGTTTCCAGGATTTCACACTCACAGCTCGCACACTCCGCGTGAGGCGACAGGGACTGGGGATTGCGGTTTTGGGGAGTCAGTGCTTGGAGTTGAGGCTTGAGGGTTTAGGGTTCCAGGCTAAGGATCATGGCCACATGCGGAATTCATGGATGGTAAACCCCCAACCCTATACTGAATCCCGAAGCCTGCAACCCTAAGCCCTGTGATAGTTGTAGAACCCTATACTATTACCCTAAATTTACACCACGATAGCCTCGAACCAAATCTGCCCTAAACTTTCTTGTCCAGGGCAATCCTTTGGAATAGCCGAAAAGGTTACAGGTTACCTACTCTACTACTAAGGAACCCCCTTTTTGCACAGACTTGTATATGCCCGCCTGGATGTCGGATGTCAGAGCCGCTGCACTCGTGGCAGTAACCCTCCCCCTAAACCCTAAACTCAACGTTGCACACCCTACATTTAAACACATGTAGCTCGATACCCTACATTTCAACACCGAATTACAACCTACAACCTCATCAGACAACCGTTCGGAGTTGGGGGTTCATGCTGCCACCCCCCGAGAATACGCAACAGGAGCTGTACGAAGCGGGAAAGCCATGTCCAGAAAAAAACACGTGAACTAAACGAACCCTGACTACAGGACTGCACCTACCATCTATCCCGCCCTAAACCCTAAACTTTGCATACCCTATATTTAATCCCCTGTAGCCCTTCTCCCTACATTTCAACCCCTATAACCCACGCCCAAAGCCCTGAATCCTAAACCACACCCCCCAAACACCCAAAATCCTAAAGCCCTATAACCCACACCCTGAGCCCGTTTAAAACCTACATGTAAGCCCCTGTAACTGGGCTGTTAAGTAACCAGGGAGAAAAAAGTATAGACTTTTATTTCATAATGGTTACTTTAAGACAAAAAGTATTAAAGTATGGTACTCCAAAGCCCCTGTAACCTACACCCCGAAACCCTGAAGTCCTATACCTATAGGCTCATACCCTACCCCTTTTTTAAGGTACCTACTTTTCTATATAGGAGATCCTAACCATAAATAAAGCTAGGTACCAAAAAAAAGGGGTAGGGTATGACCCTCTAACTAACCCACAACCTATTCCGCCCTAAACCTTGTGTCGGCCTCTCGGCCACCTCTCCCCAGCTCGGCAACAAGTCCTAGGCCAGGCTTCTGATTGTTTCTATATTACCAACTACTATTAGTATTGCAACTATTATGATTTTTGTTGCTATTCTTGTTATTCTTAGACTTCTTCTTGTTGTTATGATTACTGTTGTGCTCTTTCGGCCATGAATATGATCCTAGTTAGTCTTATTAAAATTATTGGCCTCTGGGGAAGTCAGTCGCTCAGGACCCAACGTTCAAATCAAGAACGTCGGGATTCTCCTAAGACCTTCCTTAGCCTACCAAACCCTACTTTTTTGTAGGTTCTTGTTATGAACCCTAATATGGAGTTTATAGGGACCCGACAAAAAAGTAGGGTTTGGTAGGTTAAGGTTGGTACCCAAAACGCCCAAACACACCGAAACTAAATACTCCGAACCTTGTTTTCGAATACATCAAGGCGTGTTGAAGGGTTTAGATTGATTTAGGCGTCCAAGGGCCCGGGAAGCTCCACTCCCCCTTATCGACTTCTGTGTCATCCTTGGGTCTGTAGCAGTCCATACTCTGGGAAACCCTGGAAGTAAAGACTTAAGTCACTCCGAAGAAAGGTAGAACCCCTAAGGGGCCCTCAGAAACTCCTGGTACAACCCCTGCAGAGCTACTGTTGATGGACAAAATCCTGCATGACCTTAAGGACTTTAAACTATAGGAATTATGGTATATTCCTTATAATGGGTACTGCAGGATTTTGTCCATCAACAGTATGATGCCACCCCTTTTACTACCATCCTCATACCCTTCACTAGACCGTATAACATAGGGGGCAATATCACTACCTTTCCTATTTTGAGAGTTCCTTTTCTATAACTATGGTATAATATACCCCAAATTCCTATTCGAAAAATTAACTGGGCTTTTAAGTAACCAGGGAGAAAAAATATAAACTTTTATTCCATAATGGTTCCTTTAAGAAAGAAAGTATTAAAGTATGGTACTCCAAAGCCCAGTTAAGGCCCCTATACTAAACCCCAAAACCTCCAAAGGAGCCCCGATCGAACTCCAAGGGGAACCCGAAAATCCTACAGCCCCTCGAGCCTCGACCGCCTCAAAGAACTGGCGACCTTGGATACTATGTGGAGCCTTCATGATTAGAATGGAGTGCGGGAAATTATACCATCCTCGCAACATGGATTCCGAGAATTCAGAAACCATGGTGGTACTGTTGTTTTAGATCCCCATGTTCAAGGTTTGGCTCTTCCGAACGGGCCACCGCTGCTTCGATTGAGGGCAGCTTAAATTATTCCTTCGGGTTTCCGGTTTAAACCTAAGGGCTTGAGATCCTTCTCTGTGTTGAATTTCTGAAGGGTCTCGTCTCGCATTTTTGTTGGGTGGGTTTTCGGGTTGGAGGGCTGACATTATACGGGTGCAGTGCTGAGTAAAGTTTGTCCGGCACGAGGAGTTTGGGTGCCTTGACGGGCATTCGGATAGGGGCATTCAGAATTCCAAGGGTTTGTAGGTTTCTGAATGTGTATCCAAGTTCAGCGTTTCGGCGCACTCGGACAGTCCTTTTGCGAGGCATGTGGTCATTGGCCGGCTGCGTGAAACAACATCAGATTTGTATCTCGCTTGGGTGAGGTTTCATGGTTTTTGGGTTTAAGGGTTTAGAAAAAACTAATTATCACTGTACATGGGCCATGATGAGGGAATACATCTGCTGAGCATTCAAACTCAGGCCACCATAGAGGGATGCCCGCAACCCTTAAGCCCAAACCCTGAAACATCCCAAATCGCAATGAAACTCTGCAGCCCAAGCCTTCTGAGCTCTCTAGAATGTTTATAGCAGAAGATTAATGTAGCATGCAGGGCTTTCGAAGCCTTAAGACTCTTTCAAAACCAAGGTGTTCGCTGGAGCCAAGGGACGGCTGGCTGCCACGCGCTCGGATCCTTGCCGCCTAGGTGCTGGTTTCGAGGTTTCAAGCCCTAAACCCCTAAGAAAGAAAGGTGCAGGTGCGGCTCTATGGTTGGACACCTCTTTATTCTAATTATCTGATGTAGCAGACTCAGCCGCTGCTTGAACAGCTGCTTGCCTGCTTGAGGTTCAGGGATTTAGGGAGTTTTGGTTTTGGAGTTTTTGGGGCTTAGGGCTTATGGGGTGTAAGGGTGTACATATAGAGGTGTCGAGTTTTAAGAGAATTCCTCGATGACTTGGGTTCTCCATGTAGTATAGGGGCCTTTAACAAGTAGGATAGGGTTTGAGGGTAATAAAGAACCTCCAAAATAGCACTGGAAAAAAATTAGGTCCCTATAGAAACACCCAATGAAAACGCCAAAAATCCCTACACCTCAAAAACACGACAGCCATCACCTCCCACTGCATGGAAAGAATTTCAAGCATTCGGGACCTGGGGCTTGGGCAAGCCCGACAAGTTCGAACACCTGCAGGCTACTAAACCACGGTTTAGGGTTTAGGGTTAACCTCCACCTCATAACACTAGGGCTGGGACCAACCGCAGCTTTTCACCCAGACCATCCACTCGCAGCCTGAGCAGAAGGATTCAGGCTTCGGGCTCGGGGGTTCAGAGCCCTGTCGGGCTTGTGGGAGTTTAGGGGGTTCGGAGCTTCCGTGGGCTTCGGGGTGTCGGGCTTAGCGTTCAGGGATGTGGCTGCTTCGCTTCGGATAGTACCTGGTACTAGAACGCGCAGGGAGAACCTTACGACGGATTCACGCTCCGATTTCCGACATGCCGCGTCGGCAGAACCTGCACGGCTGTGGGCTTCGAAGTTGAGTTGATCCTTTGGCCTTTAGGGCTTCAGGGTTTTGGCCTTTATAGTAAACCCCATAAAGTTGGAAACCTGATTAAGGCGAAATAGTGCTGGGATCCCTATACATTACTCCTAAGAATTGAGGCTATGGGGTTTCCAACTTTTGGGCTTCTACTGTAGGGCTTCAGGGTTCGGGGTACAACTCCTAAGTCTTAAGATTGGGGATGCAGCGTCTGCTGCGACTGCTTCCGAATAGAATACCTCAAAACACCGACGCCTAAGGTCTCCTGCAGCTATTGCCTTGGAGTGCAGAAACCCCACTGTTTTGAAGGGTTTAGTCTACCCTTTACTTAAGGGGTTCATAACCTACCATTTTGTAGGGTTTGGGGATAGAGGTGTAAATCCTGATGAACAACGCCCCTTTCGTTCATGACCAGCGTATACGGATCTCTGCCATAATCTCTTTTTCAGGTATGGGGGCTGATTCATCATGAGCACCATCAGAGTGGGCTTGAGGGTCTACGGTTTAGTTCTTGCATATCGTTGCATAGAAGCCTGATTCCCAAACCACTTCCTCTGAATCAATCTCTTGCCGCAGTTCCTGCTCTTTGGGAACATGTCAAGAGCACCGTGGCCTTCATCAGCTTGCGAGATTACAAAACTCCCAGACCCGTACATCTGCAAACCTCAGGTGCTGACTTCTTGAGACGACAAATGCCTGAAGCCCAACAGCCCAGAAGCCCTAATTCCTAAACCCCCAAAAGTTTCGTAAAATAATGGCCCAACTCCTCTAAAAGGCCATTGTTCTACATGCTTTTGGGGTCCAGGTTATACCAAAAACAGGATAGCCCTTCATTCTCAAGAAAAAACGGATTAAGCTACAGAAGCTCCTGTGTGATGTAAGACTACGCAAGGTAATGTAAGGTATTTTCCCTAGTGCTAATTTTGATGAAAACCCACGTCAGATGGAACCCCTCCATGCTTAAGATATCCGCGGGAACTTCAAACGATTAGGGCAGGCTCCCAAAGTAGGGTTTTGGGCTTAGGCCTCCTTTTGTAAGGATCCTGGTATTCAGGGGTCCGACTCGCTGTCTCTATATAAGGGTGCCCCAACTTTCTGAAGCTATAGCAAATAGTACATACCTGGACACCAAAAGTATGTAGAATAACAGCCTTTCATAGGTTTTGGGCCATTATTTTACCTAATTTTGTGGGTCTAGGTACTTATACATACTACTTACTCAATTCAGTGGCGGGATGGGAGACCCTCTTGAAGCGAGAAACCTTGCCCAAAGAAGTCCTTGGGGAAGCTTGGAAAGCGAGTTTTTGGAATGACTGTGCATCAGCCCCACACCCAAAGTCCCGAAACACCCAATCAAATCCTAGACTCGAGACCCCAATTTTGTGGAAGGGAGCTCAAGCTCCTCGCGTTGAAGCATTTGGACCGGTCAGGTTGAAGCCAGGCTGCAAAAGTCACCCACGTCGTCATTGCGCCGACGTGCACGCTGGGCATCTTTCTCGAGCTTATCCTGCAGCGCACACATGCGTGCGTGTATGGGTATACGGCGCATAGGTAGGTAGATAGGTAGACAAGGTGTCAAGTGTTGTTGGTACCTGATTAGTAATAGTACAGGTACTAGTTCTAGAATTATAAACTACAACAGCTACGGCTACTACTACTACTACTACTCCTGCTGCTGCTGCTGCTGCTGCTACTACTACTACTTACTACTACTACTACTACTGCTACTACTACTACTACTACTACTACTTCTTCTTCTACTACTGCTAGCACCAGTACTAGTATCAGTACCAGTACTAGTATTACTAACTACTCGTACTAGTACTAGTATCACTGCTGCAGCTACCGCGACTACGACGACTCCTGTTAATATAAAGCGTCTATACTTCTATATGTACATATGACATTTAAACGAATGCAAAAATACGCGACACAAACAATGTACGTCTTGTTTTCGTACATAATATACATATTGAACATATTATATATACGATGCAAAACTCAGGGTTTCATGTTCTGTGGGATAAATACTCAGGGTGTGCGACAGTTCTTCGGATAAAGGTTGTTGCGGTCTTCTTTCTGTGAGCCGTATCGAAGGCTTGTTCAAAATGCTTGCACATGCTGACGTGAAAATCCGATATCTTCAGCCCTTGTGCACCGTCTTCGCCACATGGGCTCCTACAAACCTCAATCTCAATTGCCAAAGTCCATTTCGATCGTGACAAGCCAAGCCCCATTTCGAGATCATTCGTTAAAAGGAAGTCTCTCTTTTCATGTATCTAAAGTGAAGTAGACAAATAGGTAGACTGGGTACTACCCCCACGTTGTAGCAATCCATATTAGGGTCATATTAAGGGCTCTATCTATATTAGCAATATTATCCAGCTGTACAGAGTGGGGGCAGTATCAAACTTCTACTATATGCATACATGTATAATATACATAAGACATAAGTAACAAGAATACGATTTCCGAAAAGCAATCATTCAAGCCCCTGCAGATGAGTATAGAATCCGCAAGGGAGGGCGCGCCATGCGCGTGGCGAGCTTCGCAGGGCTCGCTGAGGCGCTCCGGAGCGCCTTCTCGGGGGACCTGGGCTTGGGCTCCTGCCTGGAGTGTAGGGTTTTGTAAGGATTTGGGAGTTTCCGAGAATTAGGGTTACCTTATTTGGGGTCCTTATAATAAGGATCCCATGATTTAGGGTACTATATTAGGGTCCGCTATTTTCGGAAACTCCCATTTAGGGTTCATATAGACTTTAACATGTAGGGTGTAGGGTTTTCGACGCTCACACTCGCAGACGGCTTAGGGTTTACGATAGTATGTGGTGTAGGGTTCTACACGGTTTAGGTTTCTATATGCAGTGGTTTGGGGTCCTATAGGGTGTGCAGGGTTCTAGGAAAGGGAAGATAAGATGCTCTTGTTGGTGGTCCCTCCTACCTGTCCCGCTGCTCTTGAGGGCTTCACAGGATGCCTGCCACCGTTCACATTCGTTTCTGCTTGGCTTTCTCAGAGTACGCTTCTTAAATTGGATTTCTGGCTATCTGGCTGTTTTCAGGGCTACAGTCTTGGCGCTCAGAGCTTTGGAATCTGGGCACAATGGAAATTCGAGACAGTTCGTGATGTCTAGCACTATCATTCCCAATGCTTCGTTCTCTTTCTTTCTCCGCTTCTGTTTGAAGCGACCTCTGAGCCTTCCACTAGCCGCTACACCCTCAACCCTAAACCTTGCACGAACCAATCTTGGTCCAGCCCGGCAACACGTTTCGCGAGATGGTCATGCAAAGCTCGGGGCGGCTCTTCCGGCTTGTCTGTAGCACTCCTGACACGTTGAATGGGAGACTTTGTACAGAATCCGATTTTTATGGAAAGCATCCAAGGCAGATGCGTACACGACTTCATCGATGTCATCATGCCAGCCCTTTAGCTCCGATGTGTCATAAACAGTATGCGCAGTTTTGCCCGGATAAGTGGGGTTTGCGTCCTCAAAGTCAGAAGCCAAGCATGGTCCACCAAACATCTTGTGAAACATGCAGATGGACAGATCCCACATCTCCGTGATACCAACAAAAGCAAACCCCTCTTGGACTCTCCGCGCTGCGGCCGCTGCATCCTCGCGGGTAAGATTTGTGAAGTTTGGTAGCGCCGGCGGTGCGAATTGGTATTCCGACACCAGCTGGTATGTCATGCCGCCTTTAAAACTCTCCGCCGTGTCCAGAAGCGAATAATAAGGCCCCGGTGGCATCCCACATCCCTGCTGCGCCAGGGCGTCGACCCGAAAGTGATAAGCTGAGAGTATTCGCTGATCAGGATCCCGAAAAAAGCCCACCAGGCGACCCCGCTTTGCTGTGTAGTTGCCAACTATCTCGTGCTGGACTACACTGCACGAGAACTTCTCTGGGTTGCAATACTTCGGGCAGCGGGGCCAGAAGGTCTCCTCAAAGCAGTCGCCGCCCAGGGTGACGTTTGCCAGAGAAGGGCAAAACCCTGGCATGTGCACGATCACATTGAGGAAGGAGCCGCCGCATTTGGGGAAGTGGATCCAAGTCAAGGGCTCGGCCTCGGTCACCGCGCCTGGGCCGCCTGGGCCTTGAAGGACCATCTTGTGCTGTAGCAGGGAGGTGGACTCGGATTCCAGGCCGTGGGCGGCGAGGACCAGGGCAAGAGAAAGATATGAAGCCATGGATGTAAACGAGGGAGTCTCAGCCGGACGACTGGGGCTCCAACGGTTCGGTTGCGGAAATCTCGCGGAAAGTAGGGAATTCTAGGATGAATCATAGAAATGAACTACTCCGAACTCTGCTGGCCTTTGGGATTCGGGCTGGTTGAGGGTTTACGGCTCTATGTGTAGATTTGGGGGGGGCTTTAGGAGTACCTCCGACAAACACTGCAGGCCCCAAAACCCTGTATACCCAAAGCCCAAATCAACCTAAACTTCACTAAACCAATAACCCATAGCCCTCAGCCAAACCATGAAGTTGACATGGGCCGACGTGCAGCCGCAGCGCAGTCCACGTGCTGCTGCCCGCCGCATGCGGAAGGAATGCTCCTGGGTTTGTTTTTGCTGAAGTGTGAACATGTAATATGTGAGTATCCATGAAGGTACAGATAAATAGAAACCAATACGAGTTTAGGGTTTAGGGGTATTTCTGCTTTCAGAAGGGCTTTCGATTTGCTTCCGACTTGTATAGTAATTGCTGGAACCTGGGGGCTCAATGACATACGATTTCAACAGGCAGGCTGTACCCTAGCCCTAAAAGCAGGAAATAGCTTTGCATTCTTCTGTCGGGGCTTCACGTGGTCTACCGACACTTTTTCGCTCTGGGAGGCGTGCAAATTCCATGATGAAAGCTTCGGGCTTTTGCCAACCTTGAACATGCCAAGCCAAGACTCATTCAAGCATCGCGAGACGCGTAGATCTCGCTTCTTGCAGTAAGCCTACAACCCCGGACAGTTCCTCCAAAATCCTAAGCTACCGGTTACGTGCCTTCAACGATGAAACATTCTTCCTCCGGGCCTCGGCAGCAAGGCGCTCCAATCGCTCGGCCAAGCGTTCGAGCTGCTTCTGGCGCATCTGCTAGATAATTGGTAGTTGAGGGGCAACCCACAGTCTTCATGACCCTAAACCCCAAACCTTAAACCCTAAACCCTAAACCTTAAACCCTAAACCTTAAACCCTAAACCCTAAACCTTAAACCCTAAACCCGGAGAGGAGAATTCTCAAAGTGCCATCTAGTCTAGAGAACCGGTCTTTTGACCTTCGGCTGGAACTAGTCTAGGTTTGCAACCCCTCAGGCTCCATGTACATATATAGTATATACTTAGGCCGCAAGTCTTACAGCGGCTAACCCTTAAAGACCTAAGTGTTATACTATATAGGTACATAGAGCCTTGGGGTGATGGCTTGCTCTTACCACGCCTTCTCCGAATCGTCCGGCAGATCGGCCATGACCCGAGCCCGGCAACCTTTACAAAATCGGCTGGGATTTACGCTCTCGCAACTCGGATCGGCTGGGATTTAGGGTGCGCGGCTTGTGTTGTGGCTTGGGTAGGATTTAGGGTTTAAAGCTGGGTGGGGCTTTAGGCTGCGGGGTTCCGGGGTTTGAGCGTAGAGGATTTAGTTTCGGAGGCATCATATCCGAACAACTTTGGGTTGCGACAGTACATACTTCGCAGATGAGACCTCCAGGAGGAAGAGGGTTGAAACCATTGCGCTTCTGCTGCATTCAATGGTTAGAATCGGGCTTGGGGGCATGTCCTCGTATACTAATTGTGGGTGTGTAAGGAACTATTCCGGCCCCTATGGCAACTGCAACCATAACTCCTTCAAAACTTGCATCTAGAATCTAGAGCCGCGCCGCAGCTCGAGGGGGCACTGCCGCAACCGAACACCAAGACCCCTCAATATAAGGGCCGCAAGAAGTAGTAAGAATGCCCCATTGTAAGCCCTGCATAGTTATAGTAATTCTAATAAACCTCAAAACTCTATTTAAACTCTAAAATTTTATAGTAATACTAGCCCAGTACAGTCACTGTATAGGTATTGTATGTACTAATAAGCCTCAGAAACTTTGCTTGACCGAGGGACGCGCTTGCGAGAAGTCAAAAGGTCTTCGATTGCAGGTGGTTGAGGGTTGAGGGCCGAAAAGTTTTGGGCAAGCCCACACTTACGGTTTTGGGGTTTAAGGAATACAGAGTTTAGGGCGACCACACACACAAGATCCTCAAACCCACAGCGGCAGACCAGCCTTTGAATAAGCCTCATATGCATTGTCTTTCCAGCCAAAGTACAGAGAAGTGCGTAGGAAGCAGCCAAAGTGTACGGATAGGGAAACCCAGCAGCCCTCGCATTTCCGAAGCCCACTGATACATGCTGAATGTGGCAATATGGCGACTATTTGTAGTTATTACTGACGGACGATTTCAGTATGGGTGTCTTCATTGGTGATAAGGTGTGTATTAGATCCCTAAACCCTAGACCCTAAACCCTAATCCCTAAAGCCTAAACCCTAATAGTTAGATGTTGTTATCATGCCGGGCCTCTGCTCTCAGGCGATAAAGCTGCTCAGTGGCATGGAAGAACGAAGCCTCGAAAGACATCACGTAGAAGCCATAGGCCCCAAAGTAGTTCCTTTTTGGGGTTCATATTTAGAATTCTATTAGAATTCTATAAGGTAATCCCAAAAAGGAACTACTTTGGGGCCTATGGGTAAGCAGCATGGTTTTTGGCCGCTGTAGCCTTTGAGGAAGTGTTCGCCATGAGAGCAGCATATGGATCACAACCTTGAAAAGGCCTGCACCCTCGTGTTTGTAGAGTGTTTGGCTTGCTTCGAAGGGGGAACCATAAATTCGACCATTTAGAGAGGGCACCCCAAACAGGAAACCCAACATAAGACACGTGTCAAGTCCTGTCGAAACTCTAGAAAACAACAACCACACCTACGCTAGCGTAGACCTCCAAATAGCGATAGAGCATCGCAAGGACAATCATCAAGGCCACGGCGACCAAGACGAGCACCAAGAGACGGCCAAGAGGAGATCGCCAGGACGGACAGACAAACTGCTTATGGATGACTTGCCGGATCTATAATCTAAACACCTCAACAAAAGCGCCTGGTAGTCTCGGCAACCTGCGAACCGAGGGGCTCTGCGGATTCCTCTCGCCAGCCATGGCGGATGCTAGTAGCTGCCGGTTCTCATAGGGTTTTGAATTTCGAGGATTGAGGCTTCCGGCTTCGAGGGCTTTTGGGCTTTGAAGTCGGCTTTTGGAGCTATGTCTTCAGGGTTCAGGGATGTTCACACAGGGTATAGGGGGGTTCAAGGGGATTAAGTTCCTCCGGCTCTTCGGAGCGAAGGGATTTCAGGACCCGTTGAATGTGGTGGCTGTTGGGATTTTTTTCTCCTTGAGGCAGAATCTCTGGTTCTAAGGAGGCTCGGGTCTAGTAGTTTATGGCTTGGGGCTTTAGGTCTTGAGGCTTTTTATGGGAGTTTAGGGTTCGAGGCTCAAGGCTTTCGGGTGTTTAAGCCGGGGAGGCTCGCAGGAAGCAGCTGCAGAGCCGAGGACCCGGAACACCAAATCGAAGTTCTTGGCCGTAGGGCTCCTTTTTGGGTTTTTTTTTTGAGCTCCTTTTTATGTCTGCCCAATCGTCTGAGCCTACATAAGGCCTTTTTGGGGTTTAGGATTTAGAGTAGGGTTTAGGGCCTTTGGCACGCTTTGGGGTTTAGAGTTTGGGTTTCGGAACCCACACATGGGTTCAAGTTTAGGACTCGTATGTCGTATGAGGTTCGATCTTGATCATCGCCGTGGTAACTTTTCGGGTTTAGGGCAGGGTACGAGCATCATGGCGAATATCTGCTCGATCTTGTATATAAGAGTAGGGAGCCAGGATCCTCACGAACTAACCCTCAACTCCAACCTTTAAACTTCGGCTCATGAAGAGTCTTTGCATCCCAGACCCCGAACTGTGACTGCGTGGAAGCTGTCGTGTTTTGTCAGCTCTTCGCCCACCTCCATTCGACAGGCCTTGCATGCAGGAAGGGAGCCAAGCTCCATGGGTGAGACGCTACTTTCGACCTTGCTTTAAGCTTGGCGCCTGGTTTTTGCGATGTAAGCTTTAAGGTTTTTACCTGATTAGCTCTGCTTTGAATGAACTGAGAAACATGTACATTTCGGTTCATCGTAGTTCATCGTTCCTTCCGGGAATGCTCCAAAAAATGATGCCCTGCAAGGTACCCTTGGCAAAGCGAGCCTCTGCTTCCCATCCACAACCCAGGCACCGCAATACAACCCTAAAGAGCCCTCTGCTACAATCGGCACGACTCAGAACTCGAGGCCGAACACCGTGACGATACCTCGGCGAAGCTTGAACGGTGCGCAAGGTCCGCAAAGTCATGAATCGAACCGGAAGCAACAGTTTCAGCGATGCAGGCATGATGATAGCCGCCGGAGACTTCGTAGTGGCCGTAGTGCTATTGGGGGGATCGTAGTTGCAGTTGTGGTGGCGGTGGTGGTGGTATTGTCGGAGGTAGTGTCGGTGCTGGTGGTGCTGGTGTTGTTGGTTCTGGTTGTGGTGCTAGTGCTGGGCACCGTCGTCGTGATCGTAGCGATGGTGATAGTGGCGGCGATGGTGGTGGCGGCAAGTGGTAGCAATTAATGACAGTAGTAGGGGTGGTGGTACTGCTCGTCATAGTGCTAGTGGTAGTACTAGCACTAGTAGGAGTAGCAAGGGCAGTGGTAGTGGTAGTGGCAGTGTTTGTGGTGGTGATGGTGGTGGCGGTGGGGGTAGTGGTGGTCATGGTGGTGCTGGCGCCGGCGGCGGTGGCGGTGGTGGCGGTCGTGGTAGTGGTGGTCGCGATGAAAGTGGTGGTGGCGGTAGTTGTGGTCGTGATGGTTGTGGTGGTAGTGACTGGTCGTGGTGGTAGTGGTAGTAGTTGGTAGCAGTTGCTGTTTTTGGTTGTTGTTCTTGTTGTTGCTGTTGCTGTTGTTGTTGTCGCTGCTGCTGCCGCCACTGCTGCTCTAGTTGTAGTACTTAGTACCAGTAGCTTAATGTTGTGTCACGCTTGCGCTGCGACGAGATTTGGCAACTCGCGGCAGTGCTGGTCCAGGCAGCAGCTGTCTGTCGTCGTCGGACGTCGTAGTCGTAGTAGTAAGAGGAGGGGGAGGAGGAGGAGGAGGAGGAGGGAAGAGCAGGAAGAGGAGGGCGTGGAGGGCTTGGTCGCGGCAACAGTACAACCAGTACAGCCGTGCCACAATACATGGACTTGTTCACCACATCTTTGGACCTCAGCTGACATGAAATGGCTTGGGATCGAAAACGCACCAAAGCGAGCAACAGTCGTCTGCCTTCGTTAGAGTTCAGGGCCCCAAGTCTATTGTCACATAGCCGTAATGTCACCCAACCCAACAATCATTGCACGAAACTGTTGCCAAGGCTGCTCCGGTTCGGTCGGTTGCAGGAGTGTCTGTGTATCCTCGAAGTTCACAGTCAGCTTCAGACATGAGCCTGCCAAGGGAATCTGGTTCTGGCTCCCAACGCAAGAAATCATAGAGAGCTACAGCACCAAGCTTTGAACAGCCAGAAAGCCACCCTTTCTGAATCCGTGCTGAAGACGACACCACTCTAAACCCCAAAGTAAACCCTTGGCCATGTGAACCTTTCCAAACCTCACCAAGAACGCATCAGGAGCCCTTGCTGACTGAAGCGCTGTACCCCAAATCTGAAACTCTGAGCACCCCCACCAACCACCTAACCGTCAAGCCGCAAAGTAAACCCGTCAACCAGCAAACTCTCTAAGTCAACTCAAGAACAGATTGAAAAGCCCTGCAAAATCACCTTCGACATCCCCCAAACCCTCATTAAACCCTTTGAACACAGGCTCTGCCGATCAGCTGGGAAGCAGCACGGCATGATTTCAAGCAACCCTGCATCTAACAAACCCTACCCCCCCCCCCTCCGTGTCGCAAGAAGCCGTTTGGAAGCTTTGAGGACCCGACTTCTCCCGTGGCCACACATATGTGTAGACCTGAAAGACGCCCCTATATTATAGAACCCCCTTGAGCCCTAGAGTACCCTTTTAAAGGGGGGGCCTATGTTAGAATCGTATAGTATCCTTTGAGGGTATCGAGTGCGGACTTGGGTTCTCGATTTTCCAAGCAAGCCGATGACGGCGAATGTAACGATCAAAGCAGTCACGAGAAGGTTTTGGGGTGTGTTATAATTGTAGCATAGTAAAATGACAGAGACATTTGTGATATTGGCATGTTTGGCACTGTTCAGGCCACGTTCGTACATGATAGTGTACTGGGAACAGTGAGGGCCTGGGGTGCCGGGGGAGCTCCGGAACTCACTGCAGTACCAGTCTATCTCGACGGTATCACGCTTATACTTTACTTATAACTAGAATCGGGTTTGGGTGTATAGTCTGGTATACGATATAGGGACGACACGGGGCGTTCGGCGCTACTTGTTTTCGTGTGGTCAGACCGTGGGTACTGTACGATTATGCATATATTCGGTAACTCTAAAGACCAGAATATTTGCAAACGAGTCAAAATACTATGTTTGGACTTTCCCGTCAAAGGAGGCGATCGGGCCCTATTTCAAGCATGCACGGCTTCCGGTTTAGGGTTTTGGAATAGGGCCTACGATTATGCTCAGGATGTGCCGAAGGAACACGATACATAGGAAGTCGGCGGCTTTGCTGTTGGGAGTATATAGGTTTGCAACTCTTCTTTGGTGGTTCGCGGTTCCCGAGCATGATGGTTTTTGTTCTGGGGTTCTGAGTTTTGCGAGATTTCTGGTTCCTACTTCTGTTGTATTAACTTCCTTAACAAGAACCCAGTCTTTGCCAAGAGACCCCGTCGTTCCCAGCGTCCCAGAAGCAAGAGGTAGCTGTGTGTAGGCCAGCACCTCTGTAACCAGGACAAGGGCCCTCGTAACAGAAAGAGCCCTGAACATTGAGGGTGCGTTTACACAAACGATATATTATGTATATAGATATAGATACAGGTATAGATATAGATAGATACAGAGACTATAACAAGACGGCTCCCACTGACAAAGTTACACCACCAGCATCAATCAGAAACCGGCACTCGCAGGCGGTATCATCAGGATCTTGATCTTCCTCTGCTGCTCCTCGCCTGCGAAAGATATTCCCCTGAGTCAGCATGCAGCCTGCATACACCAACTCAAGAGTTCCTTGACTTACATCAAAAACACCCTTCCATTGAATCTATGGAACTCCTCGAAAAATCATGGTCTTGGCAAGTTGAAGTTGCCTAAGGGCCCCTCATCTAGAAGAGCCCTGCTTTCCGTCCAGCCCCTGCTGAGCGCTATGCCCTTAGCCAGACTCAGACCATCTCAGACATACCCAACGAAGGCCAGTACTGAAAACAAACACCGAAGTTCGCCATTCCCAACAGCCTCATGGAAGTCTCATGGACTTAGACCCTAAATCCTACAAGCACAACCTCAGGAACTGACCATTTCTCTGCATGATAATGCCTCGGCAAGGCAGGGTTGAGATTGGGCACAGCGTTTTAAGTGTCGAAAAGCTCCTTCATGCATGATCTCTTCAAAATTGAGGTGCCGCACCACCGCAGACCGGGTTCCCATTGTGGAAACAGCGGAAACCGCACCAACAGTCTTCAGTCCGCTGGTTAGCGCTCTTGCACGAAGCATGAGGATTTCAATGCTCAGCACAGGACTCTACCCTCTCAGCGTGTGGGGGTCGTTGAAATCTATCGCAAACGTCTACGAAAAGCTACGTGCCTGGATACCTATTCAGAAACCTCGAAGCCGCTACACTGCATTTCACTTATCGGATACTTAGACGAAGACTTTCCAATTCTCCAATATCCCTGGCACAGAGGCCGCTTTAGCATCCGATAGAAACATAACAGAGACGCCTGTTTCTCTAAGCGCAGGCAAGGAGCATGATACTACGTACTTGAAGGGCTTCTTCTGCTCACTCCTGGCTGCACAGAGCACACTTTTCACAGCTCTGCCAGGGCTCCGGGCTTTGGGTTTTATAAGTTATATTTATATATATATGTTTGATATTAAGAATAGATATCGATATTCATATATAGATGTGTACGGATTAGTTGGTAACTTGCAACTTGCCAGGGCAGCGACTTCCGGATACCTCTGCACAGACCTGAGACACTCCTTTTTCTATCATGCAGCCGTCGCTTCGTAGCTTCTGGAGGTACTGGCTGTTGCGAGCCTGAACGGCAGCAACGACTTCGTAGCCGCCTTTGCTTGACTTGACGGTGGCCAGGTCCTTTCGCCTTATGAGGTGGACCTTGCAAGCTCAGGGTTTGGGGTTGAGGGCTTCATGGTTCAACCTTCCCTGGCTGTCCTAAGTGAAAGACAAGTTCCAAGCCTGATGATAGCTCCGAAAAAATAGGCCCCCCTCGCTCCTTTCGTATAGAACTGCGTGTACGTCTCAAACATAACCGTTAGAACAATGGACAAAATTCGGTTGCTAATTAAAAGCGAAAGAGGCTGTCGGGAACGGGGCCTGATGCATTTGGTTGTCCACCAAAAGCTCGGCAGTTTTCCTCGGAACGCACGGACGAAAGCAGTGTGCGATCCATCTGATTTTCGAAGAACTTGTGCAACACTTTACGCCATGACTACAACTATTCCACACATCCCAAGGTGCCACGATGGAGTAAGCCAATCTGCCGGCACCCACTGCAGCACTCCATCATCGACAAAACGGACGCCGATGCGCCGAACACCCACCTTCTTCGGGTCCATGGATTCAATAATGGCTGGCAGGGCCTTCTTGCTCTTCTCCCCGTCCATCTCCTGGTTTGAGGATATGTGTACCTGTATATATATATATATATATATGTATGTCTCTCTCTCTCTCTCTGTATCTGTTTCTTGGCTTTTTTGAGGTTCTGAGTCTTTGAAGCAGTGGGTTGTGAACATGTGAAAGCATTTAGTTTGTCATTCATGTTATTCGGCACTTCTGTGTACGGAGTCCGTCATGAAGATTGGGAGGCTGCGTGCCGACGAGTTTGCACAACAGCAAAACATGGCAAAAACATCCACTCCCTCACGTGCGCCTCGTAGTGGGAGGACACCTGGGTGCCCTCAGTGACCGAAGCGGCCAAAGTGTGCCAGCGGGCAAAGCGAGGATGGAATGCAACCAGCGACACCAGTTCCTGTGCGGCCATTCTTCTCGACACTCACGCGCTCGCATACACACACACACACTCACTCACTCACTCACTGACTCACTCACTGAAAAATTCACCCTCTCTCTCTCTCTCTTTCTTTCGTTCCTTCACTACGGCCATGGTGACTCGTGAATTATCGTTCAAGAAGGCATGAGGTGCAAAAGTAACAGGGTTGAGGAGCCTTTATGACCATGCTTCCTTTCCATCGGACGTCTCCGAGGTCACTAGTTGTTGGCAGGCTTTGTGAAGGCTCCACTGGGCTCGACTGGGCACGACAAGGGCAGCAAAAGCAACTACACACCGAAGGAGAATACATCTGCAGAATCACACTACGCCACGGCTCGCTTCATCCGGGTGGGTCTGCAAATTCAGTTCCAAGTAGGTCGCTTCTTGGGCTGCTGGGCCATGGCTTTTTCCACGGGGTCAGCAACACATTGAACAACCGCGACTCAGAGAACAAGACAAACTGCGTGCAGCGTTTCAGCATGCCATGGCCAGGGACAAGTGGCCTAAGTGCAGTCAGCATCTCTGAATCGGCCCAGGTTGCAGCAAAGCGGACAAAGGTCACTGACTACTAAACAGGCCACGCAAGGTTGCTTCAAGTGGTCCTCCTTGCCCACAGGACCTTCTCGGCAACAGGGGCGTCCCCCTTCTTATCACACCTTAAGCGGTAAGACTCTACTGTCGAGGTGCACACCACGATAGGAGTGGCATTGTTCTGAGCAGAGCACAGGGGCTATCAAGAAATCTCTCTCTCTCTCTCTCTCCCTCATGCATTCACATGCTCAGCCCATTCTTGTATGTGACATCAAACTAGCTGACCGTGGTGTTTCTCCTGGCGCGCGGAATTACCGACTGAATTTTGCGACAGCGTTGACCGACCGCGTTCTCTCGACGACGAACTGCGTGGAAAGCAGTTGCCGTGCCTCCAAGTCGTCCAAATGATTGCTTCTCGCCACCCAGGCATCAAACGTATGGAAGTCTTCCCGCCACGACCTGAGCTGCCCATGATTCTCCAGTAAGGTCAATCCGGAAATTGCGAAACGTTGTGAAACCTGAACCTGCGCACTTCAATCAGCAGAACTAGTAAAAAATAGCTTAGTAAGTATGATCCCCAGGTTCATCTGCGACATCTACGACAACCGTCATAAGTCCCATACTCCCCATGAACATGGGCTGTGCATTTGCAGCATTGAAAGGCTGAGCATGCACGTGACATGCACCCACCTTCTTCACGCCGAATGACACAATAAGACACACCTCAAGCCTAGAGTTTAAGCGCAAAGCCTAGATCCTTTGACCTATGCTCTGCACCTATCGCAAGCCGGTAACCAGCGATCTTCAAGACCAACAAAAGGAAATCATAACAAGGAGCTCTACAAAGGTGGGTTCTTTAGGGTTCCGGTATGCCTTAGAGCTATGCCTCTTCGCTTGTTGTTTGCACCCAAGCCTCAGCTTCAAGGTTTAAGGTCACTGTTCGACTCGTAGGGCGCGGCGAATCGGGTGAGACTTCTGGTTTAGGGGTTCAGGGTTTAGGGTTTAGGGTTTTGGTTTAGGGTTTATAGCTTATAGTGTTTGCCTGAGGCAACTCTGGAAACCTGAATCCTAGGTTAACCACCTCCTTCACTCCCTTAGCGTTAGGGGCCCTCTGCGCTTTACCACCACCTGTTTGGCCACCCTGAACCCTAATACCGTACACTCTAGACCCCAATGCCCTAAACCCTATCCGATGGACATCACGCAGCTGCAGCCCAGCCGCAGCACGCGAGGGCAAACGACCATTGACGTAGCCCAGGGTACCTTGGGTCCGGTTCTAAAGGGCTTTGGAGGTTAGGGTCGAAAGGGTTTAAAGTTCTAAGCGGGGTTCTCAAATTCGATTCTTTCTAACAATTATTCTATGGGGTTGCGTAAGGATTTAATATACGGGCCCCACGAGGTTTTTGAAGGGATTTCCTTTAAGGGGGCCGGTTCAAAACGGCTATGGGGTGGGTAAAGGGCTCTTAAACACGATTTGTGACGGACATTTCTATATGGGTGGTTGTCAAAATTATGGTCCCTCTTTGGGTCCCGATTACAATACGGCACCTATTATTTAGGGTACCCAAAACGGGAGCATATTTTTGACAACTACCCATATTTCTTGTTTTGAAGATTCAAGGTTCGAGAGGGTGTTTTTGTAGGAGTTCTGCTCTACCTAGACCCCCAAAAGTAAGTAAAATAATGGCCCGAAACCTATAAAAGGCTATTATTCTACATACTTTTGGGGTCCAGGTACAGACTCATGGGGTAATTTGAAAACTCTCGGTTGTGGGGTTCAGGGTCTTACGGGCCTAAGATTTAATATCCTTAACACGGACCGGATGGTAAGCAGTTGAGTTCCGTAAGAAGAACCAGCCCCGTGACTTGGGGATTGCGCTGAATTCGGCTTCCCTCTTCAGTGTGTCTACTTCGCGAATCGCTTACAGTGAAAATGGCCTTATTGCAGTCAGGTCCCCTGTGCCTATTCACAGATGGCCTTGCAACACAAACAGACTCGTCCGGAACGCCAAAGCATCAGAACAACTCTCAAGTGTGTCGAGCTTCCTACTGTACTAGCAAGACTCATCTGTATCAGCCAGCAGAACCACAGTCAGGGAAGAGGAGAGCTTACCCAGACACTCATAAAGCCTTGAGAAATCCTTATACAGTTAAGCAATGCACACCGTGGAACAGACTATAGATGCATGGGTGCTTATGGTATCTTGCTTGACTACATGTGGAGTTTGTGAGTCTCTGGGTAGAAGGGATTTTTGTCACAAAAGCAAAAGTTGGAATGCTACTAGGACTTGGGGTTTACTTAGGGTCATGCTTGCAGCGCATCACCAGCGTCAGCATCATCATCATCATCACCACCATCAGCATCAGCATCATGCTCGTGGATATCCGCATTGTCATCATCCCCAAAAATCGGGTGCAACCCGTAAAACAACAGGCCCGACGGGATCTGGGATGTGCGACATGAAGGAAATATGACAGTGCTAACAATGACTAAGTATAGTAAGGAACGTGCAGCAAACATGTTGGTAGTTATACATAGATAGGTATAGTAAGTAGGGAAGCCTAAGGCATAGTTGCGGTAATTTGACCCTAATTACCCAAAACCCAAATCCAAGTACCTGCACGCACTCACCTCGAAGACCTCCTACCTCGATGAGACCCTGTGGGTCAAGTCTGCCAGGGCTTAGGGGGTTCAGGGGCTTAGGGTTGAGGGGTTTAGGGGTTTAGGGGTTTAGGGATGTAGGGCTTAGGGCTTTGAAGTTGTTTCGGTTTCTCCCAAGCCCTAGAGCAAAAGAGGAGCTCGCCGTCGCACGAGGCGCATGGCTTCAGACCTGACCACGGAGCCCACAGCTGAGGGCGTGGTAGCCTCACACGACCTCGGATGCGGATTTAAGGACCCCCGGGCTAAGGGTGCATAGTGGTGTTTCGGCTCGAGTGGTGTAGAGCCTCGGGTTGAAGCTTTCCGGCATTACGCTGGGTCTCGACTCCCCACGTGGTTGGTGTCGCATCATTGCTTGAGGCGTGGGTGCTTCTAGGCTTGAGTACCTGTGTTCTGGTCTCCAGCTTCAGACTTGGAAGGCGTATGGTACAACCACTACTTGCTGCGCGTGCTGCACTTGTAGTTCTCATGGTTGCTGATGGAGTTGTGAAAGGAGTCGTGAGAGGAGGAGGAGGAGGAGGAGTCCTAGAAGGAGGTCGTCGTCGTTGTCATAGTTCTCATGTGGGTGAAGCGGTGCCAGGATCAGAGGTTGGGTGTACCAGAAAGTCGGAAGCCTCGTGCCTGCGCCTTGCTTAAGCTATGTCGAGGCGACCGCTTGGTCAAGGCTGCCAGCTCGACGCCATGAAAAGTTGCGGCCGGCCGTGTTCGGCTTAAGACTTCTACTTGAGTGTAGAAAGACGGTGGAAGATGGGGTGCGAAAGGAAATCAAACTACTGCCTATCAAGGAGCAGATAGGTGATGACATCGGCTTGCTGCGCCAGCTGTGCCCAAGGGCAAAGCCCATGATGCAGCACAACCTGCCCAGCTCTTGGCTTCACCGGGGTAGGGTTTGACATTCGGAGCGAGCTAGTGAAGCTGCTGTCGCCAACCATCGAAGAGGGAACGGGAAAGGCATTCTTATGTGCGGCGTGGCGTCTCAATGCTTCAAAAGTCTAAGTATCACCACAGTATTGCTCTTATGTTCAACCTTGTTATTCTTCTGAGAGAGAACCTGGCCGCATAACGGCCAGTATCTCTAGTTTGCTCACAACGGTCTCAAGGCTAAGAGGCAACCCTAAACCCTATAAACCCTAAACCCCGTTCCCCTTTTTCCAGCAGGGACTGCAATGCACTAAGCCTTCTACATTCGGTACGCCTCTAAACCCTTTAACTCCTTTTTGAGCAAGGTGACCCCTTAACTCCTAAACCCTAAGCTCCTGAAACCCTTATAAGCCTTAACCCAGCTCATCGCTGACCGAGATCTGGCCTGATTCACCCAATTCTTCACAGCCTCCACAGCGGTGCCGGCACGCGCCATGGCTGCTTGGCAGGTTGGATATATGTGGCTTATTCGTGGCTTCGCATCTTTCTAAAACATTGTACAATAACAAATCAGAGATCTAACTTGTACCTGTATGATCTTACGTTGAAAACCGTGTTCTATTGACGGTGCGTGTGGGGCAGAAATCCCTACAGAGCCTACAGGGCTCGGGGCTGAGAGATTGAAACTCTTTTGACGTACAAATGGCGAGGGTACCCGTGGTTTATGCCTCTCTCTCACACTCTCACACGGAGAGATACATATGTTTATATACATATGGGTGGTTGTCAGAATTATGGTCCCTTTTGGGTCCCTAATATAGTACGGCACCTAATATTTAGGGTACCCAAAAAGGGACCATAATTTTGACAACAACCCATATATGCACATACTATGCGCGTGTACACATGTTGCGGCAGTCTATCTAGGAAAGGAATATGAACCTTGCAAACAGCCATCACAACGTGAGGGGCTTCTCTACACGCCAAAACCTGTTCATGGATACAGTTCCCATGATATGCTCAGATCCATACACCTGCCGTTTGACAGCGGAAAGAAGTTTCGATGGCCGCAATACCCGTACATTTTAACCCCTTTCGGTTGTTTGTTAACATAAGGGGTATTTCTTGAGCATTCCTTACACTGAGGATCCTAGTGTTCGGGGTCGCTAAGCTTTGGTCGGTGATTTTCTGAAACTCCGGTTGTTCCGAGCCATCAGGTACGATACATGTCTGGGGCTGAAACTGGATCGTAGCCCGAGCTAGAAAAAACCGGGACCGGTGTATACCAGGAAGGACTACAATGTGACTACAAGGGAACACTGGTCCGCAGAGGTCAGGCCCTTGTACGATATTCGGGGACAGGGCTGGTTGCCTTGCATCGGCTTGCGAACATTTCCACAGAAGAATTGCCAAATTGAGCAAACGTGACTCTGCAGCGAATCGTGCCGGGCAGGCAATCTGGCCATTATGCTTTCGCCTCGGTAGTGCAGCAGCTCTCACTGTGGCTGGACCAAAACTGATGACGGATTCTCGCTTCACTACTCAGGACTTGGGATTGCTAGTCTCCCTCTCCAAACAGGGCCACACGACACTCAATCACGCAGGATTTTATCGGTGACCAAACCACAACGGGCCAAGCACAGCTTGACGAGTTCAGCTGGGCAGCAAATCTCATTTATCCAGTGAGGCACCATTTCCTGACAGGGCAGGCCAGTCTCGAACATGACGGCACAGAATGATGAATGGTCCCAATAAGAGGCTTGCGCAATCGACTTGACGATTGTGCGTCTTTGCATGCAACCGGAAGACTGAAAACCTCGCTTCTACATGTGATTGCTGTCTCTATAATCTCTAACGATGCCAGTATGTTTGTTGTTGCCATTGCATGTTTATGTCTACTCCTGCTTTTTGTGGTTTTATGTTGTGCACGTGTGTGCGTGCGCGTGCGCGTGCGCGTTCGTGTGTTTCTGCACGGGTGTCTGTGTGTGTATGTGTGTGGTTGCTTTCGCTTTTTTTCTTGTTTTTCGGGGGGTCAGGGTTTAGGATTGTACTGCTTCAGTGGGTGTTTACAAATTTGGTGATGTAGGCTTTTGATTTGTCTATATGCTACATTATAGTACATCGGCTTGGTCTGAACTGGGGGCAAAAAGTCAGGGACATGCAGGAACCCGATCTAAAGACTCTGAATCCAAGATTGAGAGATGCTAAACTCACATCCCAAACTCCCAACCCCAATAATATAGGGGTCTTTATAACTTGAATCGGGTCTTGGTGGTAAACTATGCTTTGGTTATGCTAAGGTGCCCCGAGACACTATTCCGAACTCTGTAATGACTCTAGGGCCCTCGAATAAAGCCAAACCCGCACATCCAAAACTTGGCAGCGACATGCCCAACAAGGGGAAACGCAAACACAAATACGAAATGCTAAACCGCCCCTGACGGTTTGGTGGGTCTCTGAGGTTTTAGGGCTATCAGGGTTCTCGGCTCGAATGCACCTTGTGTTTGGGGTTTGAAGGCTTCAGGTTGACGAGCCAACAAGAGAGCGAAAGCCTCGATAAACAAGGGCTAAAGCCTAAACCTTGGCGCCTGGCCCCAGACCCCCAAAAACGCAAACTCAACCCTAAACCCGAAACCCTTAAAGTGTGTCCGGACCTACCGGCACAACCCAAACGGCTGGCTTGTACAAGACTTTAGAAGAACTAACGGTTGACCTTTGGGATGATATAAGGCTTATAGTCACACCCCACGCACTATACTAAACTCAGAACTCCCAGCCGCCTCACAATGCCCTATGCCCCATACCCCAAAAGGAGCCCTTTTGAAGAGACCCTTTCGGGAACTCTAAACCGGCCCCAAACCCGAGGGGCCTCGCTGTACTGGTGCTCCTTGAGGTGCAAGTCTAAGGTCTCCATGCAGATCCTCTCTACCTCGGCTTCCGGGCTGGGTTTGGGGCTTAAGGTCTAGGATTTAGGGATTTGAGGGTGTCGGACGTTGTCTTAGGGAGATGAGCAGGTTGGGTTTAGTAGACATGGCGGCTCCGACGTAGAATCTCCCATGCTGTTTGGGCTCCTGCACTTAATGAGTTTTGGGCAGGATCGTGGACCCGGAAACGATCTTCCTCTGCCGCTCTGCCCTAGAGAACTCCGTGTCTGTCAGGCTCTCCCAAGTGGTCAGTGAAGGCCCGGTAAGCCCGTATGCAAGGAGCTTAGGACTGATACTAAGCGCAGTTGAGGGGTGTAGGGATTAGGGTTACAAGTTGACGGTCTCGGCACACTTCTCGGTTCTCGAAATCCAACATTTCAGGATGACCGACTGAAGGCTGATAGTACAGGGGCTTTGGTAGTTCCAGTAGTTCCTACATTACACCAGGCTGCTAAACCGTTTTGCGAGTGCTGCGCTGTAGCAGCATGAATAGATGGGAAAACAGTGAACGAAGTGTCTGTATGTGTATCATGATCCGAATGGCGCCGATCACACTCGATCTCGACAGCACCCCCACACACTATTCTCACAACCCGTAAAATCCCAAACCCTGCAGCTTTCAAGAACTTATGAAGCCCCCTTCTAGATCGCTTCAAGGAAGTCTTCAAGTGGAGACCCACCCAAACCATTACGAACCGAACTCCTTCTCATTCTTCAACCATGTTTTAACAACCCAGTTAAGAACTCTACAGCGATGCGGGGGGTCGTCCCGACCCCTGCGCTACAGCAAAGCCGTGCTCCCGGCGTCATCCTGCACCCACGCGGAATCCTGGCACTTTCATGACGGGTTGTCATCAACTTCGTAACGTTTACACTGGCTGTTTATAGATTAGATAGGGCTTTACGAAAGGGGCCTTAAGTACCAGTAGCCCTGATATGCCTTATCATCATGAGTCATGAGCATAGTGCTCGTCTATTCCCCAAGCAGCTTGGTACACACCATGGGGTTTTAGAATGAAGAAAACTGGCAAACTCATGCAAAAGCTCCAGTACATTGGCCTCCTGTTGGCCTCGGAATCCTTGAATCCTGCTACTGTAATACTTGGGGAAGGCATGTTGGCCGTCTTCCTGTGTAACAAGTAGTGAAGATCCCGCCGGTAGATGCGGGAAGCATAGCGCATCGCTGGCGGCCCGTAGATCCCTCATTGGGGTTAAGGGCTCGGGGTTGATGGCCCAGAAACTCGCAGGGCTTATTACCCAGAGAGCCCAATACCCCTTAATTAAGGAATATGGCTTAAATTATATAGGGCTTCATATTATGATTTAAGCTATATTCCTTAATTAAGGGGTATTGGGCTCTCTGGGTATAGGGTTTACAATAGACTTCAAGGCTTGGGGCATTTAGGGACCCCAAAATAATACGGCACCCTTATGACAAGGACTCTAAAAGGAATCCAGATGTAGAGAACTACCCGCATGGGAGTTTCCGAAAAAAGGGGATCCGAAAAAAGTACCCTAAAAAAGTGGGATCCTTATTAGAAGGAGCCAAAATAAGGTACCCCTAATTTTCGGAAACTCCCACATAGGGTTTCGTGCTCCTCGGAGCTGTGGAGCTCATCGACCATTCTCCGGTCACTGCCTTTCGTTTGGCGTTGAAAGGAAAGGCTCTTCCCCTGGGCATAAAAATAGCCCAAAAGCCTTATTATAGTATGGTCTTCGGGCCCAAAAGCCTTAATATATGAGTCCTTAGATCCCTAGGGTTCGACGGTTCTTCAGGGGTCGTTTAGAAGTCTGTGTGCGTTCTGTAGGAGCTTTCTCTTGGTGCGTTTTCACCACGTTTCTGTTCGTGCTCATGGGGTTGACTAGTTAAGATGGCTTTCAAGGTGCTGCCTGAGGGGTGCTTGAGGGTTCTATGAGGGTGTTGTTTATGGCTTCAGGGCTTTCGGGCTAGGCCCAAAAGTTCTGCAACCTCCCATGTTAACTTGATACCGGCAAGATGAAACAAGACTGACAAGGTTCTGTGCATGCTCGTTTCACATTTCCGGGGTCTGTCAGGCTTCGCGATCGGGTTTTGACCTGAAAACTCGAAAGTCCCAATGTAGACCCCGATGAACGAACCGACTTCCTTGAGGTCTTGCGCACTAGGATCCCGATGATCCTTCTTGGGGGAGGGATGCTTACCACTCAGCGGTCTGCATGGTACATCCTAAAATTAAAATCCGCGCAGTCAGCAAAGCTGACATGCAGGCAGAGCGAGGGTTGAAAGTGGTCTCTGAGGAGCGGACACTGCTGCCGCTGTTGCGCGGCAGTCCTGATCATTTCGGGGGTGTAGGTTCGTCACCCCTTCTTTTCTCAAATCGTCGGTCGGACCCTTAATAGCCTCTGAAAAATTAGGGTACCCCTATTCCTATTCGGTTTTGCATAACAGGTCCAGAGCCGATCCTATGTATCCTGGCCCGTGCAAGAATCCTCAAGCTCAGAGCCCTGACCCTCCAAGCGAGCCCTGTATGCGGACCCCAAGATTACCGGATGATGTAGGGAGCCCTAAGAATTAGAATAGGTCGTCTTTTTACCAGAGGCGGCATTAAGACTGAAAATGGGTTGTAGGGGTACCTGAAGGATTCGGGTTCTGAACAGTTCAGGGTTCAGGGATTTCTTGGGGTTTCGGGCTTAGGGCTTTTGCGTTTAGGGCTTAGGTTAAGGTTTGCTAATTGTCGACCCCTCATGATTACCCGTTACACTCTGCAGCAAAGCAAAGCCCTGCAACTGCGCCAGTCTGCGAACCAGCAAGTAGGCCAACCAATACTCAGTTCAATGTAGATTTCTCTCAGAGGCCAGAATACATCCCCAGGCGCTCTAGAGGATAAAACAAAAACAACAAAGAAAGGGCATTCTACCATTGTATGGGCTGAGACCTGGCCTCTCTCGAGGCTTGACTTTTTTGGATACTTGAGAGGTCCCTTGTTGTTTGGGAATCGGAGTAAGGTCCCTCCGTGTCGTCCTGCTGTCAGCGCGTCTGGTGCCCACCTCCCTGGGTTTGAGCCAATCGGCGGTGAAGCAGCCAGCTGGATCTGAGATTGAACCCTAAACCTCAGAATCTACCATGCAGGGTTTCGGGTTGAGTGCGGCGTGGCTCACCTCTGAATCAGGAGCGAGTCATCAAATTATGCTCCACGTTGGGCTCTTTAGGTTTAAGATTAGGGGTTCGCGGTGCTAGGCTTTGCATTTTCGGGCTTCGTGTGTAGGGTTAGACAGCTGGGGTATAGAATTTAATGTCAAGGTTTCTCATATACAACTTGATAAGGCCCGATTGAGAGGAACATACATGAGCCGTCTGGGAATAAAACTGTTGCTAGCTACGTTTCGGCAAAATGGCGTAGGGTCGGAAAGACCCAGTTCCTTCTCAATGCAACTGTGCACGACAAACACCGTAGCAACACCGCGGCTTGAACCTACAGCAGCTTGTAGGGTCCAGGGTTAAGGTGCTAGAGGATCATTCCATGGGGCCAAACTCTGATGGCAACCCTTCCCAGACCAGACAGGAGCTTCAGAAAATAGGAACTACCATGCAAGCCCATATTCCCTATATGAGTCGTCGGAGGCTTTCTAGGGTTTAGGGATGTTTAGGGTTTAGAGTGTGGGGTTTAGAGTAGAACCCCTAAATATTGAATAGGGTAGCAGAAGGTATGGAGTTTAAGAGACACCCTTCCGAAAGTCGAGCAGCAAATCCCAAATCAGGGCAGGCCTGTGCATAGTACGAAGCCCCGAGAACCCTAGATCACCCGAAAATGCACGAAGTTGTTTGCTACAGAAGTCTGAATACTTCGTAGCAACGCATCATAAAACCAAACTACAACCCCCACCCAAACCCTGCCACAGCATAAACAAAGCTCTAAACTTTTTCTTCAAGCTAAATAGGGTGAAACTTCGACCCGTCGATACGCACTCGCTTGCCGTCCCAGCGCAGGCCATCGATCCTCCAGTCAGCGGCGACAGAAGACGCGACGCGAGTTAGGGGTGTTGGAGGGTGTTACAGTTTATAGGGTTTGGGGGCACCTACAAAGCTTAGGGTTAGGTGTTAGGGGTGTTGAGCGTCTTCGCGTTTGGGGGTTTTACGGGAAAGCCGGGTTCGGAATGCTTTAATGTGTTCTTGCTGGGGTAAGATCGGTGCCCTGATACTTGGAAAAAGGTTTTGTAGCGGTATAATAAGTATGTGTACAAAAGGGGGTACGGTTGCCAGAGACACCTGTAGCTTGTGGTGTCTTACATTGTATCATTATATGGAGGCCAGAAGAAGGACACTATGACGAACTATTCGGACCCATATATCTCCTTCCCCCAAAACACGTCAAGTTCGACCTGCTGCAGATTTTTGTTTAGGAGTGAGGGCTTTAGGATGCTTTGCCGGCTCTACAGGTCTGTGGGATGATTCCGGGTTCCGAAATGTAGGGGCCTTAATAATTAGAATACGGCTTTGGGGCCCAGTGCACTATAAATAAAATAAGGAACCCCCAAATTTAGGGTTGTTCGGTTTCAGCTAGCTGCCTCTCCCAGGGCCAAGACATGCGTAAGTTGCAGCCTACAACGTGCGATGCGCAAATCTGACGTCAGCAGACTGGTCCACCGCTGCAACAGGCAGACGACTGAGCAAGCCGAGAGTTTGTGGTATCTTTTTGTTGTAGTATGAAACAAATAGTAGCTTATGATACAATATGCTGTAACATGATATAACACAATGTACTATAGTATTACAAAATGTAGATTCAAAAATGAAAATATGACAGAATATGCTATACGCACAACACAATTCTGGGGCGCGAGCCACGGCAAGCGGGTCGCCGGCAAATCCTGCAAGGTGCTTAATTACATTCCTTTGGGGATGTACGGAGGTTTATGGTGTTTGGGGCTTTGGGGTCGAGCGGACCAAGCAGTGCAAACCTCTGACTGGCCACATGCGTTGATAGAAAACCCAGAGTCTCGCGAGAGTTAAAATGGATCCCGCGCAAACAAGTGCAAACGAACCACAGGGAGAACCTTCGCGTTCAGTACTACACTCATCTTCACGTCCAAGCATTCAACAAGGAGCCATGCTATCACTGTTTCGGGTGCTCTGAGGAGTTGATTCGGGGTCATAAAGATGCTGTATGTGGCAGGGCACCGTGCACGAGGGGTGCCCGGACATGACAGTGCAGCTAAAACCATGCAAAAGCACTTGTCTATGCAGGAAAACTGAACAAGTACGCACACTATCTCCACAATATGTCTATGTGTACGTGTGTATGTGTTTGGTGGGGAGAGATGCAACAACTGGTCAAGAGTGGCACGCGACAGCTTGAAACAGCATGGGTTTTCAGTTGCTACTCCAAGGTTGAGACGTATGCATCGGGTTTAGGGTTTAGGGTTTAGGGGTTTAGGGTTTAGGGGTTTCGGGTTTAGGGGCTTAGGGTTTAGGGTTTAGGGGTTTAGGGTTTAGGGGTTTAGGGTTTAGGGTTTAGGGGGACGCTCTTGGAGCCACAACTTGCTGTCTTATCTGCCATGTTGATCGCTGCCGAAAAATGTCTTTTGCCGAACAGACCTTCCGCCAATGCCATCTCAGAACCGGGCCGGCGGCTGCTTTGATTGAAGTTTTGCCTTAAGTCTGCAAGTTTCAAGGCACGCGTGCGATGGGTGAAGGTAGCATCAGCCAGATCTCAAGCATGAACCTCAAGATCTGAGGCTACTACAAAGGGTCCTGTAAACCAAAAGTCTAAACCTATCGTCATAAACTGCCAACAAGATGCAATAGCAATGACAATGAGCTGAGTGACATAAGGAATGCTGAAAGAGTCATGTCATAGCCAAAGGTCAACACAATTAACTTCTTCCTGGACACAGACGTTTCAGCAGTAGCCGCTGGCGCCTGGATGCAACTCATGACAATGCAAGTTCGAGCCTGTCAGGATCTCTTGCACTGTTTGACGCAGGCTCGATTGGAGCTCGCCCGGGCAGGTTCCCCGCAAAACTGTAACCCGGCCAAACCCTAAACCCTGAAACCCCAAATGCGAGGCTTGCCCGACAGTTCCGCAAAACCGAGCTGAAACCCGAAACTTCCAGCAACGCGGACCGCAACGCGATACTACAGAGACACACTGTCTTGGAACTGGGTCGAGAACTGCCTTTTGCAGCAAATGGCGGATGCCCTCCGCGTCCACCATCGCCTTTTTTTGGCTACACAAGGAGAGTTGTCACGTGCGGGCCTTATTACGCTTCTTTGCGTCCTGAATGCTGGCAGTTAGTGCGATTCTGATGTTGATGTTGAATCCAGCTTCTAAAGCTAGTTTTCGTTGCTACTTGTTCGTCGCAGCCAGATCACAAAGTGTGGTCAAAGGTGCTGTTCTGCTGCAGTTGCAGCGGCTGCTGCTGCTGCTGCTCGTGTTGCCATTGTTTCCGTTCTGTTTGTGTGCTGTCGTCTCTGTGCTTGCGGTTATTGCGGCTTCTGCTACAGTGGCTGCTGTGGCTATGATGATGGCCACACTTCACACGCATGTTGAGAACGGGGGTGACGATGATTCCCACAGATTCGAAGCCTTCGGATTCAGGGATTCTGGGGATTCTGGCGCTTCTAATATAGGGGCCTCAATAATTAGAATAGGGTTTTGGGGCCCATCATACTGTAATTATTATAAGGAACCCCCCCAAAATAGTGTCGGTAATTATTGAGGCCTCTATAAATGGGCTCGATAGACGACGCACGGCTGCCACAAGCATGAAACACAACCGTGACGTGACAGTGAAACACAACCGTGACGTGACAGTGAAACGTCACCGTGCGAGGGTAAACCTAAACCCCGCGAAGCTAGCGTAGCCTCGTGAATCGCCATGTCGGTTGGACCTAGCATAGCATGAGTTTAGTCTAGATGTGTTTCTTGAGAACTGTACCCTTCAGGCGGGTGACCGGCTATGATGCACAGCTCAAAAAACCAATACCGGCACGGAGTCCCAAACCCTGAAGCCTTAAAAAAAAAACACCCCGAAACCCCAAACCGCTAAACAGCCTACTATCACCCCCTCGCCCTGAACCCCATTGGCCCGCAAACCCAACCTCGGAATCTGCTGGACCAAGGATGTCGTCCTCGAAGTCTGTCGAGGAGAGTCCTTGAACATGAGCTAGAGGTTTGCATCAGTGTTTTATCCGGGCTAGTGAGGTTTCATGATAAGGCTTCTTGCTTATACTTAAGTCCGTTAATGGAGTTGTGGTTTCAGGGATGTCGGAGTTGGCGTGGGTGTCGGATAAAGGTTACGACTACGAGTTCAGGAGTTTCGGGGGCTGTTCAGAGTGCTTGAGTCTTGAAGGCGTGGTTAGGGTTCATGTTGGATGTTTCGGCCTTTTGTCTAGAAGTTTAGGCTAAATAACTTACGGGCTCCGGGCAATGGACTTGTAAGAGTTCGACTGGGGGCTGGGAGTTTGTTACCAGGGTTTCGGGCTTAGAGTCCCCAAGAAACGGTGCACGATTCCTACTGTCTCAGACTTCTGTAATGCGTCTGGACACCTGCTGGCATTATTGAATGAATCGCCGGGCTCCCCCGCCTGTTTTTTCCAGCAAGTACCTCACCTCGACAGCGCGACTGAGTTGCATGATGAGGGTTTTCTGACAGCTCCTACCAGTTCTTTGCAGTAAGTATCTCATCAAAACAGCACGACCGAGATTCATTGTTCCGACTACAAAGAATTCGTGTGGATGCAGGGTGCGACGGTGCGACCATCTCTCTGTCTTTCTTTCACAGGGCCTGCGGGCGAGCTCCCTCTCTCTCTCTCTCTCGCGCTCTCACTCTCACTCTCGCTCTCACTGTGACTTTCACTCTCACTCTTTCACTCTCTCTCTCTGTTGTAGCAAGCAACGCCGTGCAAGTTCAACCCATCTTCTAAACCCCGATGGATGTGCCCCTCCCTCGGAGCTGCGGCACCTCTCAAACATACCCTTGAACCCTTTTGTCGCAAGCTTTGCGTCTCACGTTTAGACACGCTTCGGCGGTCTCAGCGACCTTCGCTCCAGTTAGTAACCCCCACCGCTGCCTAAACCTCAGGCCCTAAACCAACATGCGTAACAGCCACGCCTGTGAGCTGGGCATCGCCACACCGTCGCCCAGAAGGGGCAAGACCTCAACACTGCACCATGACGGGAGCAAACTGTCACTCAAGACTGGTGCATTTGCAAGGTCATTTCCACCTGCCAAAGTGACACACACAGCCTTGTGCAGAATACGCAAATCGAAAACATGCACGGACGATCTGTCCAGCACATCTGGCATGCATCACGGTAGCATGAAAACGAACCCAGACCGCTTCCTCTGAAGCCTGCAATCCTTTCTTGAGCCTCACAGGTGAAAGTACGGAAAGCGAGGCAATTACAGGCTCGCTTTGCTGGCATCTGAATGCACGAGACTATCCCCCCACTCACGTTTCAGCAAGGAGGCTGCGGCGAAAAGGAGCTCGTAGAATCGATCTTCTTCCTCCTTGCAGCAGGCTCAGAGCCCAAATACCGACACAAGCAACCCGCGAATAGACCTCAAACCCCCAGTCAGCCATACAGAAATCCAAGGAACTTTTCAGTGCCACGGTTAGTCCTAGACCACTTCGAATAATTTTATAGCCTGAGGCTTTCCGGCTTAGGTGGCTGTAACCTAAACGAATCTATGAATCCAAAGGAGCCTTGACACTTCGAACTCCCGGATGCATGATTGCCAACCGCTGGCCCTACACGCCCTTAACACCCCCCCTGCAACAAAGAAAGTCGGCCTTGTTGAAAACTTGTACAGGGAAATCATTGCCTACAACTGTATGTCCAGGTATGTATTTTGGGGTTCAGGTATACCCCAAACTCGGCTGCATCGGATGCTAACCCGGCTTTGACTGGCAAGACCACCACTGCCACGAACTTTAGGGTTTAGGGGTTTATGGTGTAGGATTTCTCCGAAGCCGAGACCGCTAACCAAACTCTAAGCCCCAAAACAACATGCCGCGAAACGAACAAATGCATGGGTCCTGCGAGCATTCGCGCCCTGCCTGAGGATAGGTGATCCTCGGCAGCTCTTCTGATTAATATGTAATAACGGTTTATAAGCTTAAGTTTAGATGTTTGATACATTTGGGGCATTCCACTGGTCATGATATGCTCGATTGATCGTGGCGGTGTCTTTGATAATTTCCTCCGCCGCTCCGCTCCAATAAAAAAACGACTCCGGAGACGAGACCAGACTGAAAGCTCAAGGTTTAGGGTTTTTTAAAAAACACTACTGTTTTATAAAACACTACTAGGGTTTAGGGTTTAGGGTTAGAGCTGGAAAAGGAAGAACACGTTACAGTTTTGCGAGTGCTGCACCCGACCCGAGGAACCGAATTTCTACTTCCTTCGCTTGGAAAGCTTTCTTGCAGCCTTTCCTCCAGGTAAGTGTGCTTTTGGAAAAAAGACGTGCGAGGGAACATCACATTGCAGTGTCCATGCCCTCTAGCTCTCAAAACCTCCTCACCTCACTCTCTCTCCCTCCCCATCTCTCTCTCTCTCTCTCTCTCGCTCTCTCCTTCTCTCTCTCGCTCGCGCTCTTGTCTCGCTATGACTTAGATATGAGTGAACGGTTAGCTATCTATCATACTAGCTTGCCACACAAACCACACGCCTGCCACGATCCTTGCAGCAGAGTATCCCTTCGTGGCTTCCGGTTTCCGGGCTAGCCTCTGAGCGCTGGCTTTCCTTAAGGATTCCTCCATCCCTACAAGGGTGCCTGTAAGGGTCCATAAGGATTCCTTTAAATATTCCTATTAAGGGTCCTTGTTAAGGGTCCTGATAAGGGTTCCTTTAGGGTAAGGATTCCCACTTCCTAGAAGGCTTCTCCGCTCTTCAGCTTTCACTTCTCGTGTTTGTGGTGCGGGGCTCAAGGCCGTCTTCAGAGGAGGAACAGCGTAAACTACGGTCCCAGGTTTTCAGTTTTCGGGTAAACCTTAACCCTAAACCCCAAAGCCCCCTTGGAGTGGCCTGTGGCAGATCCGCCACCTGCGCCTCCACCACCGGAGTGGCGCCTGTGCAGGTTATATGGGGGCGGGTTTTCTTGAGCGGGTATATTAGGCCGGCTATAAACATGATAAGGAAGCCTTAAGAATATAGTTGGTAATTATTATTGTTAGATGGGATGCGATGTTGCAGCTTCAGTCCTCGTGAAAAGCGGAGCCGATCCTTATTCCTGTTCCACGTATTCAGAAGATGCACACTTTCCGGCTCCTCTGGTCAAGTGGGCTTTCTGGCTTCCCTGACCTCTTGACCGAACCTTGCATGAAGCCCAATTCGACTGCATGATGTGTGCATCAACACCGGCTATGGTCAGCCGGCATGGTGACTGAAGACTGGTTGGGCTTTCGGGCTTTCCGTCCAAAGTCAGTGTTCGACATCATAAGAAAACCGTAGGTGATTATAGGCAGCCGCTCGCCCGAACCAGATTCCGAAGACCCCAGCACGTGACCACCCAGACAGCGTCTTGTCAACTGGTAGTGCCGGCATGATTGCAGGCATGTGGAAAATGCTGCAGAGTACGCCTTCACCTTAAACGTGGGCAGTTGTGGCGATGTTCGGAGCTGCTGGGACTTGGTAAAGCTCCCCTGCATGTTCCTGTGGGGCCTATTCCGGACTATTCTGCATGTTTCAACAAAACTTGGGGCTCCTCCACAGGAAGCTTTTGGAGCAACATGCTCTCGCAGTAGCCACATGTCCATTGTGCCTGCCGCCGGCACCGGCGGTGGGAGGTCCTGCGCTGCATGGAGAGCTCAAGAGCGGCGTTGAAGGAAAGCATGGCAATTCTTTGAAGGAAACGACAACCGTGTTCTGCCTAAATGAAGGCACGCAGGCATGCTGTTCAAGATACTATTCCTTCTGGTCCCTGTATATGCGAACCAATGCTAGCATCCGTACATGGCTGGGCCATCATCACCCGCACGTTGTGTAAGGCCGAGGCGCTGTTGCGACTAAGCTTGTGTCCCTTCAATCTCGTTGGAAATTCGCGTGAGACCTCCGTAGGCAAGAGTTACCCAAACCGAAGCAGGAAGAAGTCGATCAGGGTGCAACTGTAAGGCTTAGAGATGTTTAGAGCTCGTAGCAACCTGGAATGTGAATCAACAGCTTAAGGGTTCGCCCGGAAACCAGCTTTTTTGAGACTACAACACGGATGAAGGGGGCTTTTATTGCCCACACTACCGTACCCACCCAACTGGCACACTCACCCGCACTCTTCCAAAAAAAAGCGTATGTAAACCCGAATTGATCTAAGCCAACAAACAACACCGTTGAGAAAAGGACTGTCAAAGGACAGTCTCTGGTAAGCTAGCACGCCCTCACGAAGCCCCTAAACCTTTATAAGACCTGATACCCCTTCGCATAAACCCCTATAATCCAGCCCCTAAACTACAAAGCCTAAGTCATAAACCCGAAACCCAAAAGGAACCCTTAGCTCGCCGGAGGACCTCAGCAGGTTCCGGCGATGAAGGACTGGGTGCCGCGTCGGAAGCAGGCGAGGCATCTGGCGAGGCGTCGGCCAAACCTGGGGCGCTCTCTCTCTCCGGCTGGATCTCTTGCTCAGTGGTCCTTACGGTTACCTTTATTTTTTGACACTCACACTCGGACAAGCCTGGCAAAGTCCGTATCTCAGGCTACCTTTATCAGGGCAGAGGGTTTAGCTTCGGACTTTCTCAAGACTTTGCAGGGTTTCCGGCGGTTTGGGCAGCATTTTGGCACTCGGGCTCGACGACGTCCGGCGAGGCTTCGGGGAATACTAGTAGCATCCATCGGCCTCACTTTCCAAGTGCTGAGCACCAGTTTAGGCTGAACCCCTTTTTGCCATCGGGTCTGCAGCGACTCCTTCAGCCCTGAAACCCTAAACCCCCACACTACACCCCTCACCCCTAATCCCTAATCCTAAACCTTCGGGCTGGAAAGCAAGCCCAAGCCGACGGTGGCCTGCCAGCATCTCTGGCGCAAACGCTGCGGGTGGAGCCTTCCAGTTCCGGCCCCAGGCTGCCTTAATAAGTAAGCTACAGAATATAGGGGCCTTGATGATTAGACTAGGGTTCCTTTAAAGTGATCCCTTCAAGGGGTCTATAGGGGATCTATAGTAGGGATCCATGATACAGGGTTCCTTTCAGGATTCGAAAAAGAGTTTTATAAGGGATCTATAATGGAGTTCTATAAAGTAGGGGCCTTAACAAACAGAATAAGGTTTCGGGCCTTGAATTGCAGAGTAGGGCCGCGGGGGTAAACTTTGTAAACTACTTGGAGGTACGTTGACATGGGGATATGCCAACGATCAGTGTGCCAGGATTGCCAGGCTTAATGCGGGGGCCTAAAGCATGAAAATGTGGTTTTGCGGAATAGTGTAATTTAATAAGGATCCCTCAGGTAGGTACCTACTCAGGCCCCTATGTTACGGGTGGTCAGCTGCGGCCTCTGCACAGCGAGAACGAAACTCAGCAGAAGCCGTGATCGCGCCGATCACCTGCAGACCTGTCGGCACTTTCAAGGCCGTTCAAGTGACGAAGGGCCCTTAATAATTCAAACAGGGTGTTGGGGCCCATTATACTATAATAAGGAACCCCCAAAATAGTATAGGTCATCAATCAGGCCCCTATAGGAGGCGGTTTAGGGTTTGGTTAGGGCTCAGTGCGGAAATCCCAAGCAACTCGCGCACAACCTCGTCCGCTAGGGAGAAGCTTGTTACGCCGTGAGAACCCTTGTGAGCAGGCACTGCAATGCACTAAGCCCTGAACCCCTTCAGCCAAGCTCCAGACGCCAGCTTTTATGGCTGTCCCACCCGAAACCCCTAAACCCCTCAGCCCCAACTCTTTATTTGCAGCTTGAATTTCCAGGCGCCCGCGCTTTGAAGCGATGATTGTTTCAGCTGCGGCCTTTGGCTGACTTCCGAAAACCCACTACTACACGGGCCCCAACAACTAGAAGAACAGAATAAGTATAGGGTTCCTTTTTCAAGATATGTTTTAGGGCGACGATAGATGTTACTATTTTATTGCGGTTCTATGATACAGGGGCCTTAGTAATCAACATAGGTTCTTTCACAGGATTCTGAAGAGGGGTAAATGCGAGTTCTAAAGTATGTGGTAGGGTTGTAGTGTAGGGACGTTGAATAGGGTTTAGGGGTATGTCATACTATATAAGTAAAAAATTTGAATATTGGCATAAATTAACCAGGACTCCATAGTAGATTATGTTATTATCTTGTCATATCTTGTCTTACCCTGTTTTTGTCTCAGCTTATCTTCCGGTACAATAAGCTGAAAGGCTCCGGGGAACGCCGCCGGGGCTCAGGCAGGTACGCCTCCGAGCTCATGTAGCGCACATCTTGTAGAGCCTGGTTGTGGCATTGAGGGTTTATGAGTCAAGGATTTAGGGCTTGCTGTAGGGGTCGGGGCTTTTCTTCGTCGCTCACTCTCGCACAGGGCACGCCACGGGTCAGGGTTTCGGGCTTAGGTTTGTAGTTTAAGGGCCTATAGGCCTATAGGTCTTGGACTTTAGGGCTTAGGGTTTCCACAGCTCCCTACGGGCGCATGATTGGGAGCATGGAGAACACCTTCAATGCCACCTCAACCTCCGTTCCGATTACAGGGCATGTTGGGCATGCGCATCTGGAAAACCTTCGACACAGAGCTCTTTTCAACGGGGCATCCAGACTGGTATATTTCTGGGCCAAGCACGATTCAGCTTGCCTGTGTGCAAACCCAGACACTCCAACGCCCTTGAGCACAGCTGGACTACTTCTTGGACTCTACTACGGATTCCTTCACAGCTTGCGCTGGGCCCTAAACCCTAAACCCCTAAACCCTAAACCCCTAAACCCTAAATCTCTAAACCTTAAACCCCTAAACCCTCAACCCTTGTTGCTTCCTCAAAGCGCTTTGGAGCCTCTAGGCATCAAAGCCCTGAAGTGGCGGCAGCTGACATTGTCAGCCTGCCACCCTTCANCTAACCCCCCAAACCCTAACCCCCTAACCCCTAAATCTCTAAACCTTAAACCCCTAAACCCTCATCCCTTGTTTCTTCCTCAAAGCGCTTTGGAGCCTCTAGGCATCAAGGCCCTGAAGTGGCGGCAGCTGACATTGTCAGCCTGCCACCCTTCAAGACTCTGAGGCTCCATGTAGCCATAGAGGGATCCTTTAAGGGTTCCTTTAAGGGTCTACTATAAGGGTACTATTAAGGCCTGAGTATGTACTATATGGGCACATGGAGCCTTAGGGAGAGTTGCGCGAAGTGGGGAGTCCCCTGTTGAAAGGGCCGAATGTAGGGGCCTTCATAATTAGAATAGGGTTTTGGGGCCCATTATACTTTACTAATAACAAGGAGCCCCCAAAATAGTATAGGTAATTATTAAGGCCCCTATACATATTAGATCGTTACGGTAGGGGCCTGAAAAAATCCAAATCTTATTCCTTAAGCCTCCTTATCAGAGTAATGCTAGATCATGCCCAAAACTCCTATTATCATTACTAAGGTCTCTATATTATGCCCCCATGCGACTGGCAAAGATTATGCCAGGTGTTGCTGCCATGTTTGCTCCTGCGGTTGCTGCTGCTAGCACTAGGGACCATACTAACGATCACCCAAACCATCAACTATTTTGGCATACATGAAGACCCTACCTACATCAACCAATATACACCAAGTATGGCCCTCAACACAACTGGTAGATTTCCCTTTCTGATGGTACCATGAGTCACTCAAGGTAGTACCTAGACCCTCATGGGAACTCCCATTTGCAGCATGAGGTGGCATTCACCAGCTCGACTTGGGGCGCGGTGAGATGGGGACATCTTGGAAGTCCTCCTCCTGGTCCAAAATGAGGGGCACCTTATTTTGGGGCCCTTTAAGGGATTCTAGAAGGGATCCTCCAACGGATCTTCAAGGGGCACCTTATTTTGGAGTCTTTAGCATAAGGATCCTGCTAGTTAGGGTGCTAGATGAGGGTCCCCTATTTTTTCGGAACTCCCTGAGGTCCTCAATGCGCTCATCAAGGACGCGTTCCGAGTATACCTCCGATAGAATGCTCGTCTTGCGGTTCAGATTAGGGGTTTGCTGGGTTTTTGGTTTGCTGGGTTTAGGGTTTTAGGGTTTTTTTCCCTGGGTGTAGGGTTTAGGGGTTTAGGGTTTAGGGGTTTAGGGTTTAGGGGTTTGGGGGTTTAGGGGTCTAGGGGTTTAGGGGCTTAGCGGTTTAGGGTTTAGGGTTTGCTGTCTTCAGCTTTATATACTTGTGCTAGAACTTGCTAAGGGATGCTTCGCTGAGGCTTTTGGGTTTTGGCCTGACAGGGTTGTGGTTTAGGCACAAAGTTTAGGGAGGTCTTGCTCGAAGCAGAATGCATCGCACTGATGGGATCTTTGTAAAATGTGGTTCAAACAGAAGAATTTCTCTCTTATAACCCAAATCTCAGGTCCGAAAGCCCCAACCCCCCAACAGACAACATTGTGATAACCCATTTTGTACACCCGAACTACAAGCCAGCTAAAACCATGATATACACAGAATATACACAGAGTACATAATTTTGAAGACTGTGTCAAGAACTCCTTACACTTGAGCCTTCAATATTATGAAAAGCATGATGGCATGAGGAACGCCCAGCTAAGTACTTGCCTCAAAGGCATGGGATTGCCCATAAACTTTTTGCATCAGGCCCCAAAACCTAACCCCAAAACCCAGAATTTAGATTCTGAGGCAACAACTTAGGGAGTTTGGATCCTTGTCGTAATAAGGATCCTACTATCTGGGCTTCCACACGAGGGTCCCCTATATTCGAAACTGCGGAATCGACAAAAGTACAAGGGTTAAGTACTCGGTTTCGGGTTTAGGGTTTTAGGGCTTTCGGGTGTTTATGGATTCGACTTGGTACAGTCTTCGATTTGTTGCTTAGAGGTTAGGGTTTGGGGTTTCTGTATGACTTGGGTCCTGGTTTCGGGTTTAATGTTTTACGATGTTTAGGATCTTGGCTTGAGGGCTTTACCAGTTGTTCAGCGTGCTGAGTACTTAGGATGCTTAGGGTTTAAAGGTTTACGATTGAAGCCTATGACTCCAAAAGTCAATGTGCCTCGCCCATATACGCACCATAGACGTCGCCGTCCTCAGACCTGTGTGTCGGCCCAGGAAAAGGTGCTCGGGTGAGTGGACTTGCCCTGGGGCTACGTAGCTGCAAGGCCTAATTCCGGGTTTCAAACGAATGGAGCGATACAGGGACTGATGAAAGCAATAACTACGGAACCGACAACAGCAGTAGGAGGAACAATAGTTGTGGTCACGCTGGCAGCGGTCGTCGTGGCCGGGGAAATAACCACACTGTTTTTCGCGGCACGAATCAAGGTGGAAGAATGTCATTACTTTGACATGGTGCTGCCCATAGTACCGGCATCCGCGTACTCATCGAATTCATCATCGCCAGATAGATAGAACGACAACAACATCAAGACCTTGCCGGACATGCAGCATGTGCCCTCAAAGTCACGTCCCTGCGCCTCAGGATTGCGTGAGCGGATTTGTGCAAAGCCAAAGTTGATGAAACAAAGTCCTAAGGCCTGCGACACACACGTCCCAGCCACCGGAACCTCGAAGTTTCCCCTCAAAGCAGCAGAACTCGAATGCTTTCTGGTCTTCCAGGACCCCAAGTACCCTTTAAAGAGCTCTGCTATCTCTCATTAAGAGGTAATAAGGGGCTTCAAGAAGGGCTAGTTGGGGGGTCTAAGTTCAGTCGTTGGCTCTATGTAATCACCTCTTTTTTTAGGGTTTAGGGTTTAAGGGTTTAGGGTAGAACCATGAGTGCCTCGAGACTAGGACTACAGGGCCGCGGCGCTCAGCGGGGTCGAACGTGAGGAACTAGGAATCATGTAGTGAGGTTCTGAAACCTACGACCCCAAGTCCTCAAACCCCCACAAACCTTACAGCCCTGAACGCTTGCAGAACCCTACAGTAAAACAATTACGTTTGCTGCCAAACTGAATACTCCCCATCCTCACCCGAACAGTACAGTAGCTCAAACCGCGTACAAAAGATTTTCAAACTCCTCCATCCATTGAGCGCAGCCAAAGATGCTGTTCAACACCCTTTAGAACCTCCAGAAAGCCCGACAAACCCAAACTAAATCTGCAAAAGCCCTGTAAGCACCCTACAAAAACCTAGAAACGCCGTGCCAAACCGCGCAAAAAAAAAAAAACAAAGCCCGCAAAGTCCCATAAAAAAAAAAAACAAAAAAACTTTAAAGAAACCTAGGTCCCCAACAAAAGTGTCCATCGCGGCTTCGCCCGGCCGGAATCCTCGGGCTCCAGGTCCTTTGCGTCGGTTTGAAGTTTTTACGAAGTTTACGGGGTTTTAGGGGTTTTAGGGTTTAGGATTATACAGGGACCAATATGGGGATCCATTTCCCCGTTCCCTACTAAGCACCAGACAGAAGGGTTTATGCTCTCGCAACTCGGGTTTAGTGGTTTAGCGTGTTTTGGATTTTTTTGGGCGGGATGTTTAGGTAGAGGGTTTTAGGGGTGCTAGGGGTTTAGGGAGGGGGGCTAAGGGTTAACGGGTTTCGGGGTTTATTTTTGTTGGTGGAAGGACAGCAGGAGGTGGGATCGGGGTTAGGGCTCGGACGTCGTTTCTGCCTCCTGCATTGCTGAACGCGTCACTAGGCGAATTGGAAGTTCAGGGTCTACCGTTTACAACTTCCTAAACCCTAAACCCCTACACCCTAAACTTCGTGTAATTTGATGGCTGGTAGGATCTTGATTTGTTTTTGGGACCGGCTTTTCGGTGAAGATGCGAGCCGGCACAGTTTGAAACGCTTGCTTCATTCTGCTCTCTTCCCGCTTGGCCCATTGACTTCATATTCATTCTGTTCTGTTCTGGTCTGTACTAGCCCCTGTAGTGACATGCTGCTGACGGTCGCAGCATACTCAGCCGTAAACCCGAGGTCGCGAGTTGGTATTGCTCAACCCTGTTTTGCAACTGGGCTTGGGGACAAGCCAGGCGTCCGTATTCAACCCTAAACCCTATGCTCTGTTGCGGGCCAGCCGCCCTAGCTTTCATGGCGGCTTTCTGCTGCTTCCGCCACTGCTTCGAGAGCCGACGCATCTGTAACCATGTGAGGATCGAGACAACCCCAATGATGGGGGTGATCAAAGCCTGGCAGTTTCGGGTTTAGAGTTTAGGCTTGGGTTTTAGTGCTTCGGCGACTATGGTGCATAGTGTGGTCAGGTTATCTGGCGCATCTTACGCTTGTTGCCTATATGCGGTATATATTCTTGGTGGTGGTTTAAATCGCCTTCGCCTGAATCCTGAACTGAAAAGGAAACCCCTAAACCCTACATAAACCCCTACGGCCCTAAACCCTGCACCCCCCAATATAGGGGCCTTAACAAGAATAGGGTTTTAGGGCCCACTATACTATAACTGCTATAATAAGGAACACCCAAAATAGTATAGGTAATTATTCAGGCCCCACTAAACCCTAAGCAAAATCTGACTTTCGGCCTGGATGAGGCCCGGGGTCGACATACTCATGGGCCCAAAGCCCTGAAACATCTCCGAGCCAGCTTGATCGTCGTAGTAGTCCGTAAGCTCCAAGTTCAAGAGGAAGCCCAGTGCTATGGTATATAACCTTCGGGGCTGAACACAGCGCGAGAAAGGCTAGCCTTGTAGTTATGGCAGGATTATATTATCCTCACAGGTTAAAGGTTACCGTCTCAGCTCCTAAGTCTAAGTAGCAAAGGCAGCCAAAATCTCGACCACTTGTCCACGGTCCTGGCTGGGCTTTGATTTCTTGGTCCCGCGAGCAAAACCCTAACTCCCAACAGCAAAACCTCAAAACCCAAAAGCCCCAAAACCCTAAACCACAACCGTAACCACACAACCTCCAAACACAGGGCTACAAACAAGACACACCCACCCACCCACCCACCCACCCTAAACCCGTTTTGCCACAGGCTTCGCACTACCCTAAACCCTGAACCGACTTTAGTCCCTTTTTAATCCCAATAATTTCCCCATAACCCATTCCCACATTCCTTACTAAGAACCAGACAGGGACTATAGATACCCTAAGACCCCCTATAGTATACCCTTGCAGTATACCCTTATAGTAACCCTTATAGTAACCCCTAAAGGAACCCTTAAAGGACAGAGAAAAAGGAGATCCTGGACCACTTCAGCCAGTAGGTGTGGCAGCGCTTCGTGTGCCGGGTTTGTGAGCTGATGTAGTTCTCAGCTCCCAGTTTGATCTCCTTGGGTTTGTAGGCTTTAAGGTTTAGGGTTTAGGGCTTAGAATATAGGGTTTAGGGTTTATAGGGTTTTAGGGTTTAGGGCTTAGAATGTAGGCTTTAGGGTTGAGTGTTGGGGGGCTTGGGCTATCGGCTGTTGGGAATTTGTCCTTGGGTTTATGTAGTTTTCAGCCCCCAAGCTTGATCTCCTTCAGGTAGGGCTTGAACGCTTTTGTGGTTATCGGGTTTGGGGTTTAGTGCTTGGGTTATGTAGTATGATTGATCTCCTTTGCTTTGGATTTTTTGGTTTTGGGGCTTCTGGTTTTCGGTTTTTGTTGGCCTTTGCGCTTGGGAGTTGGTGCTCTTTTGGGCTTTAAGTTCTACGGACAAGCCGACAAGCCAGGGTTGAGAGTCTAGGGTTTTGCTTCTCCTGTTGGGTGCTTCCAGCGCTTAAAGGTAAGCCTTCAGGGACCCCTGAAAGGCTTGAAGAGAACCCTAAACCCTAAAGAGAACCCGTCGGTCCTTGAAAGGTGTGCTCCACATCAGCTCAACGCAAATCTCCAGGAAGTCGCGGCAGTCGAAAAGCTTCTTCTCCTTCCAGTCACCCGCAGGCCCGAAGCTCTAAACAGGAGCTCAGGGTTTGGGGTTTAGGGTTTAGGGGTTCAGGGTTTAGGGGTTTAGGGGTTTAGGGTTTAGGGCTTAGGGGTTTAGGGTTTAGGCTTGAAGCTTGAGGGTTCAGGGCTTAAGGTTCATGGGAAAATCCCACGCCTTTGTAAAAAACAACTGTAAAGACACCCTACAGGAGCCCTGAAAACGCTTAGGAAGCCCTTGAAGAAGCCAGTATAGAAACCTTCCAAGCCTTTATCCCCTAGGCCCTATAGGTCCTAGCCATAGAAAAAAACCTTGAAGAGGTTCTTCTCCTGCCAAGCCGATTGCAGGATGTCCTCGAGGACGCCCCGCGACAGGCTAAGGTTTACGAAGCTCAACCTGACAGGGGTAGGTTGTAGGGTTTAGGATATGGGTCTGGGATCCCAAGGATCTATGAAAATTCGTGAAATTAAGATCGAGCGCCGTCAGTCTCTGTAGCTGCAATGACAGTGGAAGCAACATGCATTGTGCCATGGGTGTTCGGCGGCGGCCACATGAGCAATTTCAGAAGGTTTGCATGGTGCGGACTACCCTGCCCCCACGCGGGCTATACGCGGCTATACTATACTGCAGGTTTAGACTTGTTATACCAAGTTGACAAGGGCAGCACGCAAAACGGCGCAATGCTTGAATTTCAAACACTTTCTGTAGAGTGCCCCATTTAGCATCTTGGCGTGCGGTATGACCGTTTTCTTCGCTATTGGTGCGGAGCTGCAGAGCACGACAGCAAACTTGCCCCAACAGCGAAAACCAAAAACACACGCGTTCCGCTGGCATACTGCTCGCTCGGATTGTCCAGAGACCTCTTGAATCACCCCTAGACCCTAAACCCTAAACCCAAAACTCTAAACCCTAAACCCTAAACCCAAAACTCTAAAGTTCGACCTCAAGATCCGATACGAAGCGCCCCAGGTCTGAGTGGCCAGGGCACATGCAGGCAGCATCCTCAGCGGTAATCAAGCCGTTGGAGTCGGAGTCCAAGAGGTAGAAAAGATTCCTCAACTATTGGGTTGATCCTGGTTTCTGCTAGGGGTCATATTGAGGGCTGTAGAAAAAATTGCGTTAGAATAAGGCTTATCCAATTATTACAGAGTGGCTGCAGTACACAAGGTTGATCATGTAACGGGCGTGAATGATTCATACAGGGTTTTGGGGTGCTGGGAAAGCCTAAGCAAAGCATAGCTAGGTTATTATAAGTAAACTTGCTAGGTTCAGTACAGGGGGCTCAGCAATTATGTAGAATGCGGCCTTCGGGTCTTAGCATCTTACCTCCAAGTACAAAAAGAGCCCTTTGGGCTCTTTCATGAATCGAACCTGTTCTGAAGCGCTTCTTCGAAGCCGTAAGCTCCAAGAAACCACAGTAAAACCCTCAGAAACCGCATAAAATCCTATCAAACCCAAAAGCGCGGCAGAAGACCCCTGACCAAAAACCTAAATCAGAATCACAGAAAAGCCCAAAATCCAGGCTGACAGCCGAGCCGAGGATCCCAACCCTAAACCACCTGTTTTAAACTAAGCCCTAAACCACTTCAACTAAACCCTAAACCCTAAACTAAACCCTAAACCCTAGACTAAACCCTAAACCACCCACAGTAAACCCCAAAAACGTGGAAACGGGATTAAAGACAAACAGTGCTGGGATTCCCAATACATTACTCTTAAGGGTTGAGGCTATGGGGTATGTACCTTTTGGGCTTCTACTATAACTCTCTCTATCACACGGACTCAGTCACCTGTCAGCCGCGACGCGGAACGTAGAGAACCCCAAACCACGGAACTAAAGCCTAAACCCTAAACCCCGCTGAGGATCTCGAAGAAGATGAGCCTTTCCGTGTCCGTCTCAGTCAGTTTCGCCTCGGAGAGCTCTTCGATCCGCCGTCCCTTTTGGAGATTCTTCGTGGACTTTGCCTCGGCTAGTAGAGGTTTAGGGTTTAGGGGTTTTAAGGAGTTTAGGTTTCTGGTGGTATAAGGGGTTTAGGGTTTATAGGAGTTTAGGATTTAGGGGGTCAGGGGTTAGAGGTTAGTGGTGGAGGGGCGGGCCTTTTCAAAGTGTAGCAAAGTTGTAGGGTTTAGGGCTTAGGGTTGTGGGGTTTAGGGCTCAGGGTCGGGGCTTTAATACGTAGAATAGGGTGTTGGGATAGTTTTACCGGGCAACCCCCTGGGGACGAGTATGGACAGTTCTTGAAGCTTCTGCATTAAGCTGTAGCCTCTAGGGTTTATAGCCTTTTGCCTTGGAGAAGTGTCTCTGTAGAGCTGAAGATGTCGGGCATTGCAAGCCTTCTGGATTTTGTTTGCGGAGTTGGCCTTGGCTAAGGGGTCCAGGGTTTCGGCTTTAGGGTTTCGGCGCTCACAGGTCGGATCATCCAGGTGAGGCATGTGTCTGAAAGTCGGCTGAGTGAGACCATGCGGCGCTGACGCAGATACAATAACGAACCTAAATGAGCAGGGTTTAAGGTCTTGGGGTTTAGGTCCATTGTTTTCTACAGTATGGTTTTAGGGACCACCCCCAACAACTAACGTACTTGGGGGGGGGGGGTCCCCGACCCCTCAAGTACCTTGTTTGTCGCTGTTCGTTGCTCCAGGGTCCATGACTGAAGATCCCCAGGTACATTGTCTCAGGCGGAATGTCCCAGCGAGAGCAAATGTACTGGTATTCCTACTGGACCCGTCGGAAATGTACTTCGAACCCCCAGACATCCATGTAACACCCCCATAAAAGTACATTACATTAGGTTAGGCAGGGGTGGTGCTTTAGGGTTTCGGGATTTGTCACTGCTGCATTTTGTTTGTCGTGCTTGCCTTGGCTTGCTTTCGGTGAGGGTGTCCCGACAGCTTGCAAAAAAACCCAAGATCAAACACCAGGACCTCAACATACCTTAAACCCTACGCCCTAAAGCCTCAAACCCCAAAAGCCGATCCAAAAAACAATTCTACAACCACTAGAGCCCTTTACACCCTAACACCAACAAACAGCAAACTCTGCTGTGTCCAGTGGCCTGCAGCCTTGCCGACCTGGGAAAGTCGCACAGCAGGAGCAGGGCTTGTCTTTTAAACCCAAACCCTTTTTTGCAGCTGGGCTCTTTAAACCCAAACCGTAAACCCTAAAAGTGTCCCAACGCTTTTAGGGATTCGGATTGGGGATTGGCGCATGGTCACTTAGGGCCTAGGGTTTGATTACACCGAACTCTTCGAGGCCTGGATTCGGTGAAAATCCTAAGTGACAGGTCCCTGGGCCCAAATACCTAAAAATCCGCAAAGCCCAAGTTCCACCATAGACATCTTACAGGAACCCTTAAAGGATCCCCAGAAGGCTCGAAAAACCTCAAGCCCCAGGCCGAAAGCCCCAAAAACCCACAGTTGAAGCCTAGAAGCAGGACGCCTAAGCCCCAGAACCTAAACCGTCGACATCCCTACCCATAGGCCCCAAAGTAGTTCCTTTTGGGGTTCATATTTAGAATTCTATAAGGTAATCCCAAAAAGGAACTGCTTTGGGGCCTATGGGTCAACCCTACAGGCCTTAAACTCTGCAAGCAAGCTCTGGCCGTTTTCTTGAACCCTTTTTGCCTAAACCTTAACACCCAACGGCTCCAGCCTGTCCCGGTTCAACTGCCGGAAGATCCGGCCGGCGTTCGACTCCACCATAAAATTCCTGGACTTTCCCAGAAAAACCGCAGGAGTCTACGCTGATCTTAGAAAGGTGGCTATATGGGCTGTATGGGGACCTTCCAGAATGCGCAGTTTACACGCTCTTATGGGGTTGCTACCCACAAAGGACAGTTTGTACGGCGTTGATGACTTTGCGATCAAGCGCTTCAAAGGGTGACATTAGCTTCCCGAATCCCTACTGGTAGGAGCTTGTCGAGTTTTCGCAGTTTCGACTGCATTTATAAGGCTGGCATGCAGGGCTTTGTGGCGGTATCTGGCCTTCGCTCAATATTTGAAGGTTGTTCCTTCGGAGCCCTGAACCCCAAAAGCTCTAAGGCCGAAAAAAAGGGCGCCGTAATGCAGCCCATGGGACGGCTGACGCCGGCAGAGGCACCATGGTGCAGCCCATGCAAGCCAGTTGGGGAGGATGTGCTGATCGACATGGAACCTCGTGAATCTTTTTACGTCAATAAAGATCGGAACACCATTAGATGCGTGTCTAAACTATGCTATGTTACCTATGTTATCATTTCTTTCGGGATCTTTCGGGTGTTTTTCAGATGTAGGTTTGAACTTTTGCTTGGGCACCTCCAAAGGCAGACGTCTTGTGGTTTTGAGGGCCGCGGGTTGGGGGCTGCAGGGTCCGGGATTTCACTACGACGCGAGGTTTCGAGGTGTTTTGACTGCTTAGGATCCATCGCCATGGATCCTACTCCGACGACGCCGACGACTACTACTACTACGACGACGACTACTACTATTACAATAGATGCAACCTAAATTTCCTCAATAGCCATCCGAGACACGCAAAGAAGAGCACCGCCATGGTTTCCACGAGGCTTGCGCAACAAAAGACCGTATTCACGAGCATGAAAAGGTCGATCCAGAGCAGTTCGCCACAAACAGGGACGAAGGAAGCTCCCGTTGTCTTCATGACCTCAGCTCAGTTTAACTACTACGAGATCTGACAGAAAGCTTCGATGTTGAAGTCTGGCACACCGCTTCAATATGCATGTATGCACCACGCACGTATGGATGGACGGACGCTCGCATGCAAGTATGGAGTATGCATGCATGTATGCGGTACAGTATACATACATACATACATCAGTGCGTGCACGCGTGAGATCTGTTCACCCAAGCATACAAAGACACACAAACGTACGGTGCGTTCATACATGCTACATGACCAAACAGGCACACAGATGAATATGTAATGTGTATGTAAGCCGCGACGTTGATGTAGGTGCGTCTGTGTGCATGTGTACGAGTGTGTGCCTTCTCTCTGAACATGTGGAGCACAATTTCAGCAAGCAACTCGTCCAAAGGCTCGGGATGACTGCACTGTAAACAAAGCTGCCGGTAACCGATGTAGGCACTAGAAAGCTCTCGGTTCCAAACTCCGAGCTCACGCGTAAGCTCTCCCTTAACACAACTCCATACATGCGTGCGTTGCTTCCGTACTCTTGCTCTTTGCAAATTCCATTAATCCCCTGCCCCCTGCCTCCATTAATCCCCTGCCCCCTGCCTCGATAACAAGAAGCAGTGTGATGCCGAAGGACAAGCGCTCTCCCACCTTCAACGCTACAGTCGGGCTTGGACTTCTGGATTTTGGAAAACCCCAAACTCTCTCTCTCTCCCGAAAACCCCGAACTAAACCATAATTCCAAACCCGTAAACTCGGAACCGAACCCTACTGTAACGAACCCTCAAGCCTGAGGCGAAGGCTTCGACGATTTAGCTAAATTACGGTTGAAGCCTTGGGGTGGCAGGGCCTGGGGATCGGCTTTTGGGCGTGAAGCTTGACTCAGAGTGTCGAATTGAATTTCGTGACAGCAGATGGCAAAAAGGCGTCCTTGCTTAGAGTTTCCTGAAGATATTGGACCGGGTGCGTTTCACACAAGGTTCTGGGGGAGAACTGGGGTGCTGTGGATGTGAACGGCGGCAGACAGCTTCAGGCACGCCGACACTTCAACTTTGCATATGCACCTGTGTGTATGTACGTAACTGTATGTATGTGCGTATGTATGTGTGCACCGTATGGTGGGTGAGTAGGCAGGTAGGCAAATATATCGGCAGCTAAATAGGCAGCGATGTAAGCAGGTAACTGCAAGCCCGCAAATACCCAAGCATGTACTATGTCATTATGTACGTGTATACATATATGTAATTTTGTTTGTACGTATACGTATCATCATGAACTTTATGCTGGTGCTTTCTACCGCAAGGCATATTGTTGTGCAACATCGACAGGCTTTCTGCTACAAGTCTCTTTGCTTGACATGGCTATTCCTGATAGACTCACCTCGAAGCTTGTCAAAGTTCCCATTAACATAGAAGCCGGGTCTGGAGTAAAACAGTGCGGTTTGCAAGACAAGGCTCCGGCCTCTGATTGAACCCTCAAGCCATCAAACAAATCCTAAACCCTAACCCTGCATGCTCATGTATGTGAAATGCCTGAAATGCTCCTGTTTGTAAAATTGTGACGACAGACAAGCTCCCGACGCTCAGGGTTAGTTGGTGGCATCTTCGAGCTTAAAGCTGATTCAATCTATGGCATCATTGTGCAGCATGCCTCGTGGGACATGAAAAACACGCCGAAGGAGAGGTAGGTGATGAGCACCGTGGGGAAAACGATCAGCAGAGAGTAATAAAACGAAGCTCGCCCCAATCTCACCGTAAATTTGAGGACTGTCCAGGGCTCACTTGGGTATGCTTCATAAAAGTTGGTCTTTGCTTCCACATCAATTTCCACGATACGGTACTCCTGGTAGGAAGACCCCGCAGTGTCTTCCGAAGTTGATGCAGAGTAGCCCTTGCCGTTCAACCGGATGCCTTGGAAGCCACCCGAATAGGTCCAACCTCCCCACTCCATCGCGCAGGAAAGCTCGTCGAAGGGGAAGGCTACCAAACCGGAAAACTTGCAGAGCGTGTCCAGAAGACCGGGACGACTCCAAAACACAAAACCATCTGAAGTCACCGATGCCAAGGCGGAGTCCAAGGAGAACTCGTTACCGACATTGGCATTGTAAAGCTGCACATCTGGCAACCAAATCTCCGTGTTCTCCGCGTTGGAGGCATGCTGTGTGCGGAAGTGTGTCGTGGTGATGTTGCCATAAGCAGCCGGATCCCAAGAAAGCCTGGTGTCAGTCCAGGACATCCTGACCCAGACTTTGAGGCGCATTTGCCCCAAGGATGCATCCACCCCTTGAACCTTGAAGATGCGAATCTCCAAAGCCACGTCCGTCCCAGCCTTGCTATAGTCCACATCTCGCTCGCTGCGAGGTGGGACCACGCTGTCATAATCGCGAAGAAGGTCCGCTCGCAGCCTGCTGGCATGATCGGTGTAAGCCACCGTAAAGCCGGTACTTGTACCTTGCGCTAGCCCAATCTGCAGTTGAAGGAGGAACTGCAAGGCCAGCAACCGTCCTGGCATCATGCGCAAGTGACGAACTTTCATGCCCACACCATGGCGTCTTGATGCGTCTTGTCTACACCCCCTCTTTGGCCCCGTAAAGCTTGCAGAGTCACGTATCCCAGGGCGACACATCGGCAAGCTTAACGGCAAAGTGCAAAAGCCCATGTAGCCCTGCACTTCCAAATCGTCATAAGGGCTCAGCTAATGTCAACGACTTCGGCAAAACATGGCAAAACAAGCGCCGCACTTCAAGCAAGGCTTTGCAGGACCTTGGTTCGCAGGACAAGCAGACCAGTTGCATATAGGTGTTTATGTTCAAGCGCCCCAGCATGCAACCGAACAAATCTCGACTGACAAAGCTGTTCTAAGGTTGCTGCTCGCTTTTCTTGAAGTGTCGGCTGTGATTGCATTGACGCAAAAACATGCGTGACCATGTCTGCACCACATGGCAAATGGAATATCATGGAATGTCGCTGAAATGTATTCAAGATTCTTCAATCTTACATGCAGCTTCTTGGGCTTCGGTGCAGGCGGCCTCAAACCACCAGGACCAGCTCACTCACGAAGTGATGGAAAACGGTCTTCTGTTGATTTCGCGGGAAACTTCCTGTGTCGGGGATTGGCGTGCAGGCCGGAACGGCCACCTTTTGCATTCAAATGTGCTGCTGCTGTCCCAAGCCGGCTTCAATGCGGTCCGAAAACGGACCGGTGGCGTCAGGGGTACTTGGGCTTCGTCGCTCAAGCCGCGTGCTGCGCTGCTGCAGCAGCAGAGGTGGAACGGACAGCCTGAAAAAATCGAGGTGGCACGGCATGTGCGCGAGCTAAGAAACAACACGCGAAACCAGCGCGAAACTCACTACTGGTGGTTCCCTCACATGTATGCCCCCCGGCTGCACGGGGACCCAGTTTTGGAAGTCGTTGAAACACGCCACTAAACAACCAATGCCCCGAAGGCCATGATGAAACATGAAGTCATCCGGTATGGCCAGGAGAGGGAACTCACAAACGGGGCGGTGAATCCGGCCAAGGAGCAGGAGCAGCCTCACCGTTTACGGGGTGCCACTCCACTGGTTCTTGTTGCCGCTGCCGTTGCTGATGCTGCTTTGGCTTCTTAACCATCCTCATCATCACCGTCAGCATCCTCGCTACCATGAGCATCAAAGGTTGGCAGCACAATCAAGCACGGGACGAGCACGATCTAATGCATGCGATGGGCCGCTTGCTATGCTCATTTTTGGAAGGCTGTGGAGGGTTGGCGACAGCAGCTGAAGTCCAACCAAACGAAACTCAAACGAAGTTGACAGCATCGTTGCGGACAACGCTGTTTGCGTGCATGCTACTCGAGTTAAGGAATCGCCCCCGCAAAACGGTACAGTAGCGGATCCAGAACTCCTAGCAGTTGCGCAGGAGGCGAAATCAGGAGTGGACCGTACAGACATCAAAGGTGGAGACTGTGAGCGAGGTCCCAGCACTGACACAGCCGCAGGCGCTGCAGGACCACAAAACAGGTTGTGCATCGTTCTCACGGCACCAGCCCATTACTAGCAAAGTCGTTCTACTCACAATCACTCTGCGTCCAACACATGTGGAGGCACTCCAAGCAGTAATGGGCAGGCTGGCGGGGAGCACGGCCTTACATGCACGGCGGACCACCGAAGTACGTAGGCAGAGATGCACGCACTTGTCGGTGGTGGGGGGGGATTGGGGGGGCATGGAATCGGAGGAAAGTAGCAGCTTCTGCGCGGTTTCTATGCCCAGCACGGCGAGGCGGTTCTGTACTTAAGGATGTCATCGACGAATGGGCTCAGCAGGAGTTTTTTTCTGAACGCACATTAGTCACACACCCGAGCATCCTCGTGCTGCAACTGAAGCGTTTTCAGATGCACTCAGGTCAAGTTGAAAAACTACGTCATTCGATCGCTACAACCTTTCCTTATCGCTACAAATACGATATAACAGCGGTCAGTTTTCATTATGGTCGCACGCACCATTCCGGGCACTACAGGATTCTCTGCAACAGCCCTGAAGGGGGAAGGTGTCGTACTAATGATGGGAAAATTCCGCAACCGGCTGTGCGCATTGGATGGACGGAGCGCGCCGCTACCAGTGCCCGACAACCCCGCGAGCTAGCGTCTCGGGTAGCAGTGCACGGCGGCGAAAGTCGAAAGAGTCGAGCATCGGCACCGTCACCATCAAACATCGTCGCCAGCAAGGCTTTCAATTGCGTTTTCCTTGGAGGACATGACCGAGAGGTCAAAAGCCGGAGTGGTCTCAGAGAAAGTAGACCTGTGCTTCAAAGCTCGGAGCTGCCCAAATTGCCCACGCCCCCAAAGAATCCGCAAAATGCCAAGCATTCAACGAGCGGGTGCATGGTGCTTTATGTCGCCGCCCGCGCCCGCTTGCTCGAAAGCCTGCACTCCAGTGCGTTGTCCGGTCTACAGATCTTGCACAAAATACCCAAATCAAACATGCAGACACTCCGTGCCTTGCGAGCGCTGAACTTATAAGCTGTGCATGACACACCAAGAAAGGCATGCCAGTCGCCAACGTTTTTGTCCAAAAGCTGTGAACGAATTGTCAATGACAATGATGACGTGCTGTGTCCTGAACCCATGTTACTACTTCACCGATTGCACCCAGTACTGATGCAACCTGACCCAAAACCACACAAACCGGTGTTTTTTTCTCCTCATGTTTTTTTGCGCCCGCACGGGGGTGTCCTGCGCTAGGAGGTCTCCCAAGGGCTGCGCGTCGCCATCGGGGAGCTCCAGGAGCGAATGTTTTGCACAGCATCGTACAACAACCAAATGTTATTTTCCCCGTCCTTCAAAAATTCAAAAATCCACGAGGACGTCGCTGAGGAGCGGTATTTCTTCAACGTTGGCTGTGCCGGACCGTGGAAGGCGCGGGTTCTGCTTCGGGCAAGGAGTCTGACATAGTCTGACAAACTCAGCGGCGCTCCTTCCATGCCGATGGGCCGACAGCGGGTCCGGGCTTTGGCATGTTCAGCGACACGCAAAGCTGCCCCAGCGGTGCGGCCACTGTCTCGGTGTGGCAACACAGATGCGGTGAGAGGCGAAACTGGTGTGGTGTCTACGGCAGAGTATGCCGTTTGCGGACTTCTACGCGTCTGCCGTCCGGACGAGGACTACATTGAGATCACGCACGAGGACATGCATCGCGACAGTAGCACCCGCTTCCCGGCATACTCTGGCAACCGCTCGCAAAAGCCGGCCCCCACGCGAGCACAACGCGCCAGACCGCGGCAAGCGGCAAAGTGATCTCCGAATGCATCATGTGGTTGGCAACACCGACATCTAGCTGCAATGAGCGGAGGTGGCAGGCACAACCAAATATTAGCGTAGGTCGAACGTCGTCGTGGTTTTGGTATGTTTCGGCATTAATATGTTTTGATTAAATTGGCCAACATTTTAAACACATTTTTGCGCCAAAGCCAGGGGAGCGACCTCGGACTATGTGCTCCTTGGTTCTCCGGGATACTGCGCAGCCGGGTAGGTTAATCCTGTCTAATGGAAACGGAACGGACATAAGGCTTCATGTGCTCGTCGGCTTTACGGGAGTACGGGGCGGCAGCATAGCGTGGACCGGGTTTACAAAGCGTCATCAAATGGTCCAAACGGGGTGCATTATGTCACGAAGCCCTTTTTTTCACATAGTGAGTGCTTGGTGCGGGAATACGCGTGCCATGCGTGGAGTCCGCTCGCGCTGCGTCACATTGAATGTTTGGCAATTTTTGCTGTCGCATTTCCCACCCACAGCCGGTGAGAGTTGTTGTTGTTTTTTTCCACACACACACACACACACACACACACACACTTTTTGCGACAGTCACACGCGCGGTCGCAGTGCACCTGCAGGCTACGAGGCACGTGGGCGGTCTAGGCCCGCGCGGGGAGGCGGCTGGAAGCCGGGGCATCCAGCCACCGCTCGTCTTGCAGGACCTCATGCACAGCCGGCTCGCCGGCAGCAGCGGCGACTGCGTCGAGAAGGAGCTCGAGCAACGAGCTGGCGAGGGCCCGCTGCGCTGCTACGGCAATGATGCCGCTCCAGCGGGAGACGTAGGCTGCACGCAGACGGCAGCGTGCGCGCTCGCGGCGCGGGCTTGTGCAAGGAGCCGCAAGAAGGCTGTGGGTTCGGGGCCCCAGCGGCCACCAGTCTCGACACCGAAGACCACAAGGTGGCAGCGCGGCGAGCGCGACAGTTCGGGGTAGGTGTCGCGACGCTTGCGCCGTGTTGCGAGCTGAACAGCGAGCCGGGTCGAGCCTGCTGCGCCTGCTACGATTATTACTAGGATTCTACCATAACAACACAAGTACTAGTACTCCTGCTGTTTTTTTTTTTTTTTTTTTTTTTTTT